>JAQZBX010010517.1:0-38898 GCA_029593785.1 Cabassous unicinctus | reverse complement strand
GAAAAGCACATACACCTAGACATATCTATCCAAGTGACTTAAAACTAAATATAAAGAAAAAATCTTGAAGATGGTCAAGAAAAAAAGAAATATTACATAGAGAAGAACAAAGCTAAGAATTACAGTTGATTTTTCATCTGAAACTATGAAAGCCAGGAGACAATGGATGACACCTTTAAAATGCTGAAATGAAAAAAAAAAAACAAAAAAACTGTTAACCCAGAACTATGCCCTGTGAAAATATCTTTCTAAAAATGAAAGAGAAATATTTTTCAGATGAACAAAAACTGAGAGTATGGGTGTTGCATTATTTTTACAACTGTCCAGTAAGTTTGAAATTATCACAAAATTAAAAGTTTAAGGAACAAAATGGATAAAATTCACTACCAGCAGTCTTCTACTGCAAAAAATGTTAAAAGGGGAGCGGATGTAGCTTAAGTGGTTGAGTGTCTGCTTCCCATGTATGAAGTCCCACGTTCAATTCCCAGTACCTCCTAAAAACAAAACAAAACAAATAAACAGAAACAAAAAACCCAACTCTCACTGGGGAGTGGATGTAGCTCAGTGGTTAAGCACCTGCTTCCATGTAGGAGGTCCTGGGTTCAATCCCTGGTACCTCCTAAAAAAAAAAATATAAAGAAAAATGCTAAAGGAAATACTGAAGATAGAAGGAAGGGGATACCACATCAAAACTTGGAATATGAAACCACAAAATGGTTAAACTGAAGAGTTTCCTAGCCCTAAGTGCATAAAACTGTTTTTAATATAAATAAGTCAATTTAGTAGACCCTATGGTTTCCCCACTCAGATCCCCTTTATTGTCCTGTGTACCCTTCTCCCACTTGCTGAAATAGGGTCTGCAATCTGCTTCCAGTTGCATTCTTCTCCTGGGCCAATGGCAGCCACATGAATGGGGAATGTGTGGGAGATTATGTCTTGCCCCTGAAAGGTGACCCAGATCCAATGACTAACTGATATGTGATATTAAAAAAATGGCTTCAAGGTGGAATAACTCCATGGGATCCATATTTTAGAGTTCACTGTGAGATGAGGCTGAGGTTAGCTTCAGGTGAGTCTACACCTTTGCCTTTCTGCCTTCCCTATCTTGCTGCCTTTACTTTCTTACAAGTTTCAACTGAGAGTATTCCCTCAAGATTCCCTTTCTCAATCTCTGTTTCTGAGCAGCCTAACCTAAGATACTCAGCATTTTACCACAAAGTGTGATGTTTGCCATAGGTTGTTATATATGCCATTTATCAAATTAAGGATTTCCCTTCTATTCCTAGTTTCCTAGTAGTTTATATCAAGAATGGATAATACTCTTGTAAAAATTTCCTCACATCTATTCATATGATCATATGAATTTTCTCCTTTATTTGGTTAAGGTGGTGACAGTCTTTATGTAAAATCAGCTATGAATTCTTGGAATAAAATTTGTTGATCTGTATTAATTTAATACTTTCAAACTGAGCATGCAGAGCATGATTTTCTTTTTTATTTCTTTTTACAAGGGTCCGTCTACAAAGATTAAAGGAAGGGATCCTCATTGGGACTAAGCAGGGAGCAGCAGGGGGAATCCCAATACACTTAAACCTTCCCAAACTGCTAACCACAAGGACAGACACTGGCACATTTCATATTCAATGAGTTTACACTGTGCCAGGCCAGCCATGAGAACAAATCTGCCCACAGGCAAGGGTGGAATGAGAGGGTCTGCAAGTACCCATCAATTGTCTGGCTTCTAAAACCAGCTTTTGTTTGAAGATCAACAAAACCAATAACATTTTATTCCTCAGCCCCTGGGCAGAGCTCTTCTGAGGATCAAAACATGTGACTAATCCATCCCATAGGATTATGAGAGTACAGAGCGTAAAAGTCCTCATCAAACCGGCACAGCACCATTTACAGAATCAATTTTCAATAAATATTGGCAAAGTAACTGATTTTTACCACCTATGTGTCATAGAATACTCTCAGCATCTTTACTCTGTTCATTTTAGAAGTTGGAAGTACTTAATTCCTAATGTCAGATTATTTCATCACTAAATCCTTATATTTATTAATGAAAAGAGAAATAACCATTGACATTTTAACTAAAAACTATCTGCATCTTCATTTATGGAATGATGCCACAAAAGCCCCCAAATAAATATACTCCCCACCCACCCACCCGGAGTGATGATGAGTTTACCCTGGTCCAAACTAATTCTTTCAGACTCTCTTCTGGCCCCCATTCCTGAGATGGTTCATCAGGGCTGGTAACACAGTTTTTAGCTGCAAGGTTAAAAGATTTCCTAGTTTGTTACTCCCTGTGTGGCAGTTTAAAGCTGCTTGTACCCCCAGAAAAACATGTTCTTAAATCTAATCCATTCCTGTGGATGTGGACCCATTGGAAGTAGGACCTTTTGATAAGGCTACTTCAATTAAAGTGTGACCCACCTCATTCAGGATGAGTCTTACTCCTATTACTGGAGTCCTTTATAAACAGAATGAACACAGAGAGAAAGAAAGAAAGGCACAGAAGCAAGAAGCTGAAAGCAACAAAACCTGGAAGAGAAGGGAGAGACTAGCAGATGCCACCATGTGACTTGCCATGTGGCAAAGAAGTAAAGGATTACTGACAGTCAATCTTTGGGAAGAAAGCATTGCCTTGATGATGCCTTGATTTGGACATTTTCTCAGACTATAATCGTAAGCAAATAAATTCCCATTGTTTAAGCTGAGTCATTTCATGGTATTTGCTTTGAAGCAGCCTAGGAAACTAAAACACCCTGTAAGTGTGTTTTTTTATTCTCTGCTATATTTTGAATTCCTCCAAAGCTGTGTAGGTGTCTTCCCAATCTTTTGTTTTGTCTTTCCTTGCAAAGTACTAAGAGCACAAGAGAGGTGGCAATTATTATTGAATTAAAGAGTACTGGCCCATGAAGATGAAACCCAGGGCCTTGACCCTATTAACCATTTTATAACCAAATGTGCTACTACAAAAATGAAACATGATGGTTCTGAAAACACTTTGTCAAAATAGAAATCTTAAAAACCATCAGGTTTCTCTAAATTTCTCTCAATTGTCCTTCCATTGATCTATGACGGTCAGACCTACTGAGTGCCTGTAATGAAGATCTGGGGTGCTAAGAGTACTTTTGAAACAGCTGGTCATTTGTGAAATAAACATTCCCTGATTATCTGATGGTTGCTGACTTGTTACTTGTTTTTTCAGGGAACTCTCCCATGGCTCATTTTTTTTTTTTAATTGACTTTTTTTTTCTTTTTGGTGTACAGTTCTATGAGTCTGTCCCCCCACACACACAAACCCACACACACTTGCTGTCTGTGTCCATTCTCTGGATGATCTTCTGTGTCTGTTTCCCTTCTCTTCCCATTTTTCTCCTCCAGGCTTCATCGGGATTCAATCCTAGGGACCTCCGATGTGGGAGAGAGGCACCCAGTCACTTCCACCACCTCAGTTCCTGGTTTCTGGTGCATCTCATCTTGAATCTTCCCTGCATCTCTTTTGTTGCGTCAACATCTTGCTGTGTGGCTCGCTGCGTAGGCCTGGCTCTCCTGCTTGCCTTTTTTTTTTTACCAGGAAGTCCCAGGAACAAACCTGGGTCCTCCCATAATGTCCAACCACTTGAGCCACATCCACTTCCCTCCCATGGCTCATTTTAATCATTTCAACAAATTAGAGGTCATGCAGTTTGTCAGATCAAACCACTGTCATCAGGAGAAAACAGCCTCTCCCTGAACTCTCCCATACTCGGTACTATTCTTTCCCACCCTTTAAAAACTTATTTCCCTGAACAATCTTATTGGTGACATAGTTAATATTAATTTGTTGCCAGCAGCTTCTGCTTCTTCCCATGATCCTAGCATTGCTCCAATCTGGGATGAAACAATACATGAAAAATTGTCACCATCCCTTCCCTTCTTGGCTCTTACCTTTTACCCTAAATATTTTGACGAAGCATCATATCAAGTTTCCCCTCTTAATTTACTTCATAGATCTCAGAGATCATGAGAAATCTGGTGCTAGAAGGAACCTCAGTGATTGGCTAGTCAACTTCTTCATCTCACCAAAATTGAACTACAAAATAAATGCCTTAGTCTAGAGCTAGCAACAGAATCAAGATGAAACATCAACTCTGAACTTTTTCCTAGTTGTGGTAGTTTGAGTCTTTTGTGGACCTCAGAAAAGTATGTTTTTAAACTGGTCCATTCCTATTTGTGTGAACCTATTGTGAACCTTTGATTAAATTAGGTTCAATTAAGGTCCATTTGATTAATTTATTCCAGTAAGGCTTAGCCCAGGGTGGGTCTTAATCCTCTTACTGGAATCTTTTATAAAGTAGAATCAGTAGGGCAAAGAGAAAGAGAGAGAGAGAGACAGACAGAGAGAGAGAGAGAGAGAGAGAGAGAGAGAGAAACCCTTAGAAGCTGAGAGAGAAGGCCCCAGGTGCCAGAAACTGAAATCAACAGAACACAGAAGCTGAAAGAAGGTCACTAAAGCAGAAGCTGAAAGCAATGAGGCCTGGAGGAAAGGGGAGAGACAAGCAGACACCACTATGTACCTGATTGCCCACAGCTGCAGCTCAGGGAAAAAGCATCTCCTGATGATGCCTTGATCTGGACACTTTCATGGCCTCAGAACTGTAAGCTTATAAGTTAATAAATTCCCATCGTAAAAACCAACCCATTTCTTATATATTGCCTTGGCTGCCTTTAGCAAACTAAAACACTAGAGAAAACACTGTCCCCACCCTATATGCATGAACCAAATCTGAGAAAATAAGCTTGCAGACTCATGCTCAGCAACACAAAAATGTTCCCAACTCCCCAGGAACAACGTGGTAATTTAATTTAAGCAAGGAAAACCTCACTCCAGATTCCCCTTAGAGAATGGGGCAGAAGGTCTGCCCTGAACAGTTAAAGCCTTCTGGGAAATTTCCTGATATATCCCAAGGTAAAGGAGAGTTGGGGTCAATTGAATAATGTTCCCACAAAGACATGATAAAGTCCTAACCCCTGTTCTTGCGCATGTGAACTCATTTGTAAATAGGATCATTGAAGATCCTATTTGGATGAGAGCAAATTTAATCAGGGTAGGTCTTAATCCAATATGGCTGAAGAGTAAATTCAGACACAGTCAGTTAGGGAAGCCAGAGAACGAAAGAGAGAGTGCCATGTGAAGGAGGCAGAGATGTATCTACAAACCAAGAAATGCCAAAGATTGCTGATAAGCTATCACTTGAATGCTACAGACTCCAGGAAGAAAAAGCAGGGCCTGGCTGTTTTAGCTTGCTAAAGCTGCTGGGAGCAAAATACCAGAAATGAGTTGACTTTTATGATGGGAATTTATTTGGGGTAAAATCCTACAGTTCAGAGGCCTGTGAAAATATTCAAATCAAAGCATCATCAGAGACAGTCTTACCAAATGTCAGCTGCTGGATCCTGGACTCCTGCCATGTGGCAAGGCAAAGTGGTGGGTCTGCCAGTCTCTGTTTTCTCCTCCAGGCTCACCTTCTCCTTCACCTTAGAGCTGCTCCATGGGCCTAGCCTCTTGGAGACTAGAAAGGGGACCTTTTCTTCACCTCTTGTTGATTCTAGACTCTGGCCTCGCTCTCAGCCTCTTGTGGTTTCTCTGTCTTTCTACAGCTGTGGGTGATCCTGGAGAACTTTCTCACATGGCAGGGTAAAAATGGCGGCTGTCTTTCTCTGTGTTTCTGCTTTTAGCTCTCCATGTATATAAGCCTCCAGCAAGAGGGCAGAGACCCAACTTGGGTCATGCTTTACTGACTGTAGTCCAATCAAAGGCCCTAAAGTGATCTAATCAAAAGTGATCTAATCAAACTGTCCCTTAACAGAATCTAATGTAATCAAAGGGTCTCATACCCACAGGAATGGATTTGTTCAAAGAACATGATCTTTTCTGAGATTCACAAAACTTCAAACTATTACACTGCTAGGCTCCGAACTTGTGAGACAAATTCCTGTTGTTTAAACCAACCAGTTTGTGGCATTTGTCATAGCAGCCCTGGCAAACTAAGGCAGGAGCCAATGCCCCATTTGCACAAATCTTTCTCACATCTGAAACCTCCCAACAATCCTTATTCCTGATATTTATTAAGAGCTTGTTCCTGGAGCAGGCCTCAGGCACCTCATTAAGTGACAGTTTAGAGATCTTTCTGTGTTGTTTGTCTTACCCACCCTAATCTCATAACCTCTCCTCCAGGGATGGTACCACAAAGTAGGGAAAGCAGAGGCAGCGGACCCCCAGAGTCTGGGAAGGGGGCCTGCTAAAAACTGCCTCTTCTCAATTAAAAAAGGTGCTTTCTTTTCTATCATGCGAAAGAAGCAGAAAACTTGAACTTTGAGTTGTGATCTGATACCTGAAATTCCTTTCATTCCACAATTAAAGATAAGGCTTTCAGTGTAAACATACCAGAAATAAGAATTCTCTGGACTCACTAATGCATATTAAGTGATAAATGACTAACATGGGTCAGTTCCTAGAGCTGGTTTCGGAAGGGGAGGAAGGAAAGGAGAGATTGAGGCACTAAAGGGAGAGTGAAACATAGGCAAAGTAAGGCTGGAGAAATTAAAGAGAAACTGCCCACTTCACCATTTGCCTTGAGCTATACTATGTTTAATGGCTTCCAGAACTGTGCCTCACTCTTTAAAAAAAATCAGCTTAACCACAAAGTCAACTGCTATAGGTTCTCAAATGGACAAGGATGTCTTTGGGTGGCATCTACCCAGATGAAGATGCAATGAGAAATAGGTTCTTATAAATAGGCATATTAGGAGGAAATTTCAAAACATGTAACATATTTGTGATATTGATCATAGTATTAATCAGAATAGTATTTTTGTATTAATATAGGCCTTTCAACTGGGGACCTCAAAGGAGAAAAATGAGTCACAGATTTACAACAAACAGAAAATTCAGCTTCCCCTGTACCCAGTAGAGTGTTGTGTGTGTTAGGAATCACAAAAAAATGAAAGATAAAAGCAATACTCTGACTCCCCCACTCTTGCTCTCTCTTGGCTTCTGCACCCTGCTCTCACTGTGTGCTCCCTGCATGGAACAACATGCAAGTAAAACCTGGGCATTTATAATGTATAATGGGAAATTGTAGTCTATAAATCAGCCCTCTTTTTCACTCTTCAGCCCCTTACTCTCTACCGGGGACCAGTAATCTGTTATTTTCTCCCATTTCTCTTTCCTCCTTACCTTAATAAATTACTGGCCTAACTGAAAAAAAAAAACAAAAAAAAACCCACAGTACTCTGAAAATCATTGCCTCATGTTAAAGGTGTTTCCATATTGATATAATTGTTTCCATAAATGGAAAAGTAGAAATAGTGATGGTGTTGAGGAAGTGGTAGAATACAGTCCCCTTTTACCTTCTAGGGGCAAAAGGCAGAGAAAGAAAAGAAAAAGAAGAAGAAAAATATGAGCATGCTCCCATTTACACACTGTCTGGGTTAATATGTAATTGACAAGATTAATGGCTGCACAATAATTGCCCCTGTTGTTTAGCATCTGGAGGCTGGCCAACCACCTTACCGCTCAGCCTGCCAATGGGTTTGGGTTTGTAGGGAATGCAGTCAATGGTTGACAGGGTCTGGGCTTCCAGGTGTAAGTAACCTTGCTAAAGAAGCTCAAGGTGAAGTGTCCAAGGAGAAGTGGTGATGTTTGCTGTGGTGGGGTGTGTCTCCTCTGGGCTGTGTAAGTAGTTCTACTTCGAAACTCATGGATGAGTTGTGGCGGAACACAGCCAGGCGGGGCTTGACATAACCACTCTACCTGCAGAGGACAAAGAAAGGAAAACTCAGGATCCAGAGAAAGGTGGCATTCCTATCCTATCCAAGCAGTGTCCTGCTCGTGGCTGCTCCTTGTAGTGCCCTGAGAAGTTCTGGGAAGCACTCACCTTTATCTGTAGACTTGCAAGGAGGTGAAAATACCTTCCTTGCCACTCTTTCCTGACCCACTTCTTAAGTTCTCGCCTCTTGCCTCGCCCACTGTGAGATGAGCAAACAGACCACAGGCTTTCAGTTGCGATCACAGAGAGGATTTCTATGCAGTTTGACTGCTGATCTTGTCTCATCTTGCTTCTCACACAGACTAAAATGGTTTTATGTACAAAAACAAGGAGTATGTAATTCATTCTCACATGGCCTTGTTCTGGTCTGGGTCACAAATGCTTTCCTTAAGTACTTCAACCTTCATTGGTTTCCTCATTTCCTCACAAATCAAGTTCATTTTCCTGGCATCCCAAGAGGCCCTCCTGGGACTGGTACAAACTCCACCTTTCCTATCTTTTCTTCCATCCTATGTGTTGCTCCATGCTTTCTTCCTTCCCTCTACCCACTCTTCCTTGAGTGCATTCACGTCCTTTCCCTCTGGTGCAAACCCCGTTGTTTCTCTCTTTTATACATTCTCGTATACTCTGTATTTTTACTTCATAACACTCATCCCTACTGTCATTAAATAATCATCTTAATCATCAGTTGGGTGGCTTTCTCCCTTGCTAGACTGAGTTCCCTGAAGGCAGGGACTGCATGTATTGTGTTCTTTGACATGTATTTAACAATAGGCCCATGTAGGTACTTGAATTAATTAGCAAGCTAATATCTATATTAATGAATAAAAAGAGAAGTTCAATTTTCCATTTCATTCATGAACTCAACCTTCATCCTCTCCAGCTGGGCACGATCTTGTTATCATCTTAAGTAATAAGTGAACTTGGTACTTCCTGTTGGCACTAATCATTTTTCACATTTTATCAACATTATCTGGGGCCTCCTCTTAATCTTTCCTGCTACACTGAGGCTCCATAAGAACAGAAATTCTAATTTGTTATTTTTTGCATCATTTACAACTCCAAATGCAAAATTCTAACTAGTTCGGATTCAAACTCTGTTGGCTGAGTGGTAGACTAATCTCCCTCCCCACCCCTCTCTCTTTTGACATCTACAGTCCCACATTCTGCACAAACACTACTTTTTCTACATTTACAGTAAAAAAACAATTACTAAATAGTTAATAAAGTCTTTTCACCATTTCAGAGGTTCAGTCATGACGTTTATGCTCCTTCCATGCATAGCAGCTTCATACTAGAAAGCAGGACGTGGAGGAGTTCTTCTAAGCCTTTGGCCAGGGACATCAGAGGAGGTAAGAGGCTGAAGCAGTGGGAAATGGAGGCAGCAGGAGCAGGTACTTGCAACAGATGGTTTAGGGTAGAAGAACTGAGGGCTCTAGGAAACTCAAAGGCTTGATGAGCTTTGAGCTTGTCTTCATTCTGGATAAACTTGAGCTTAAGACTAAACCCCATGTATATTGTGTCCTTGGGAAAATCACTTTTCCTCCTGGACCTGTTTCCTTATGGGTAAAATGGCAATAACAGTCTCTCTTCAGATTATGTATGGGGATTAAACAATAGTATATAAAAAAGTGCTCTGTCAACTCCAAAGGGCTATACAAGTGGCATTACCTGAGTTATGGTTGAAGACAGAGAGCTAAAGTGGGACATTGCAAAGCGGGATTGGAAGGCCAGAAATCAAAGGTTTTGTTTCACCTGAAAGCATCAGACTAAATCCCCTTTGGGGGTAGTTGGGGATTGAATAGTCAAATGGAGATGAGGTAACCAGCATTTAAAGAAGGGATTTTGAGGATGGCAGGCAGAAGGAAGAACCAAATCGGGGATGAATGAGGCATAAAGTACATAGAGTATTGAAGACCACACCCAAAGCGTCTGGTTTAGAAGAAGGTGAGAGGAGGACACCCAAGGAAAGAGAAAACTGGGCACTGAGGCTGTAGTGAGAGGATAGGGACCTTTGTTGTTCTCCTGTGAGGTATAAGGCACATATCATGAAAGCAGTAAAAGAAGGGCAATCCTGGGCCCCATATAAGCAGCATTCAGACCAGGAGAAGCCTGGGTGCCTAAGGGCTCCCACAGAGTAGGCTAGGAGGAGAAAAGGTGAAGAAGTAAGGCAAGGTCTCTCTAAGGAGAGTCAATTGTCCTCTCCACTGAGAGGACAGACGGAAGAGAAAGAGGAGCACTAAAGACATCCCTGAAGAGGTGATGAAACAAGAAAGAACCACAGAAACCAAAGCTGGAGAAAATGCGCAAGCCAGGCTATGTGTAAGATAGCCATCCTAGTTTTTCTTCCTGGACACACAGCTAATTACATTTCCCAGATGTCCTTGCAGTTAGGTGTGGCCATGTGGCCAAGTTCTAGCCAAAGTAGTGAGAATGGAATATTGTGGGCCACTTGCAGACCAGGCACATACAAGGTACCTAGTTGTGTTACTCCATGTTGTTTTCCCATCTGGAGGCTTGTTGCTCTCAGCCAGGGTGACTTGGAAGCCACATATGGAAGATGGAGCCACAAGACAATGGAGGATAGAGTTCTGGATCACTGCTTGGAGGATAGAAGCCTACTAATCAAGACACTCGTTTTAGACTTCTCATCAACAAGGAAATATAAGGCTATTGTGTTCAAGCCAATATACAATTGAGGGTGAGTTCATTATAGCAGCTATGATTACCTTAATTAACACAGCATGGATGAGCTTGGGGAGGTGACTGAGGAGCCCAGTGGCTGCATTTGTGAATAATTAAAGTGAGAATTATAAGAGAAGAAGTGGAAATAACTGAGAGAGAAAATAGCCTGGCAGATGGTATCGGTGGATGGTCTTTGAAGCCAGGGCCCAAGAATAAAGAATATCAAAATGGGCTTTTACCTAAAGCATGCACTATTGCACATGCTGACCTGGTCAGTTCACATCCATCCCTGTTTAGCGATTACCATCTACTCCATAACCTTGGCCATAGCACTTAACCTTGCCTTGGGCATCTCTTTATAGCCACAAAAGAAAAATACCAACCAAATTTCTAGACAAGATTTTCCAAGACTTCAAGTTCCTTCTCTTGCTTTATCTCTCTTTCCTCCCACTCCCCCCAAATCATTTTTAATTGTTAATGTGGGGAAATGTTTTATGGGAATCACATTCCTTTCCAAGCCACTGCCTAGGTCACTTAAAAACAAACAATAGACAAAGGGAAATGTTAACTTGGGGCACCTTATAATAAAAACTTCCAGTGCTGATCTGGGATTGGCTAAGAAGATAAAAGGGGTTGGAAGATTGGTGATCATCCAGGCTACAGGAAAAACATTCAGCTTTCCCCTCTCTTCTTCCCCAATAAGTATGCTCCAATTGGAGATGACACTCAATTAATTCTTTGATTAGGATCAAACCCTATTATTGCTAAAATGAAAGTGATGTCTTGGAATCTTCGTTGGGAGATATTTCTATCTGGTCCAAAGACCCAGTTCGAGGAAATGAGATTTTTTGTCTTACCAGATGATAAGGTAGCAAGAATGGGGGCCTGTCAGCATCAGTTCTTTCATCCCACAGAGAACAAAACTGTGCTGTGCACAGAGTAGTCTCTCAATAAATGCTTGTGAAATTAAATTTTCAAATCAGATCATTACTAATGTACCCCGTTAATTATCATATTAAAACCTAAAAAGTGGTAAACTTAGGTAAGATGTAGAAGAAACTGTCAAAACTGGTTAAAGGCTCAAATGAGCTAGGAAATGCCTAAAAGATTGGTGAAAAGAAGGTTTGCTCAGTAGAGAAGGTGAACAAGGTTTTAGGAAGCTTTAAATTATCCAAAACACAGTGATGATTTCTGTGTCTACCTGGATAATTGAATAAGGGAAAATCAACTTAAGGAAATCAACAGAAGAAAATATTTATATAATAAGGCATTAGAATGTATTATTGTATAAAATTATGTTTTTTAAAGTCTTCTTTTTATATGCTGATATGCTGATAGTTGAATTCAAGGGTTGAATGACCTTTTTAATGCCCTTTCCTCCCCTACAACCCCACCCCACCAGCCGTGCCAAGCCAAAGGTTCACTGATACCTTCCAAGGAGAAGTGGGTCTCCTTCAAGGAGTCTGTCAGAGACCGTGTTCTATAATCAGGATTCTGACCAAGAACTTCATGAACTGTTTTGCTTGTGCCCCAGGTTGGGAAAGAGAGCAAAGTTTGCTAGAATCAGGGAAAAACCATGACAATAAAGGCCATAGACCCAAAGGTTTTATGGAAAGATTCTAAAGGAGGATAAATGCGTACACAGAAACTGGCTCCCTGGCTCCCTGGAGATAGGCAGACTCCGGTTTGGTGTGATTTGAGGAACACAAATCACTCCCCAAATCTCTCTCCTATCAACCAGAAAGGCAATGTAGTAAAATGAAGAGCAAACAAGGCTAGGTCAGAAGGGACCCAAATCCAAATCCTGGCTGTGCTGCTTATTATACTTTATCTTGAGTTAGTCACTTAGGCTCACTGGAACTCAGTTTCCTCATCTGTAAAATGGAGATAATATCACCGCACTATATCAAGTTGCTCTCAGGACTACAAGAGATCACATATTAAGTGCCACATGGTACAGGCTCAATAAAAGGTGGCTTCTATTCCTGCTACTATGACGATGACGACTACTGCTACTATTTTCCTGCAGGGGCTTGCCTTTGGTCTAACAATGCATCACTGTTGCCATTTTATAAGTGAAAATACAGCAGTAGCTGGTTTGAACTATTGACATGGGTTAGTCTAGCTACAAATCCGTGGTTATCCATGAGTATATGCACAGGTAAGCTCTACTGCCTATAGCTAAAAATCTTAGTAGACAAACCCCCAGCTTGCTTTGTCAACCTAGGGAAGGAAGTTGCTCAGGGAAGCATAGGGGTGGGGGTGGAGGAGGTGATTTAGGAAAAAACTAAATCCCTTCAGCAGGATTTGCGGCACAAAATTAGGCACAGGGAAATAATGGGCATCTCAATTGCTCAATATGTCAGAATATGGAGGTACTGCATATACACCAAAGGTTATTTTAGGAAAAATGATTGTTCACAGACACGTTTGCACAAAACCAAAGGAAGTTTGAATACATCCTGGCAAAGAAGACACAGGAAAGGGAAATTCCAAATGACACCTCACTCCGAGGAGGCTGTTGCCAACAGCATTCTGCAGTTTTCCTTGCCATGGCTGAAGCTTCTCAGTCACTAGCCACTTGGTGGAAGAACTCCGACCACTGGGTAGAGATGGAGCCAGCGAGAATAAAGCCTCCATGGGGCCGAGAGGGCCCTGTGGTGCTGTGGGGAGGTTAGAGGACTGGGACTGCTCTGCCCCTAGAGCGAGCTGCTGTTGCTCCAGTGGAGGAGATGAGCACAAACCAAAATAAACAAATAAAATAACTTAACTGAATGCTGCTGCCCAGAAATGTAAATGATGGAGGCTAGGACTGAGTTGAGAGTTAGTGAAACTGATACGAGCTGGGTGGGGCACCTTAGGAAAAATTTTTATAAAGAACAAATTTTGAAAACTGGATGTGGAGACTGCCCTGATTTGGCAAGAGTGAAGATAGAAGAGAAGTCTAAGAACAGAGAATGATTCTTTTCCAAGGTCTGGAAGCAAAAACAGGCAAAGCAAGCCCCAGAACCCAAGATCCAGGCTGGCTCACCCAGAGCTTAAGTGACTTCGGATAGAACTGACTAGAGATAATAGCCTATACTAAGTCCCCAAGACTTGGAGTCTCTTCTGCTGTCTTTCTCTAGCCCCCTTGTTGAACATAAATACAAAACAATGTGCAATTCATTAGGGACTGCCTCTCCCACAATCAAAACACAGGTAATAAAAACAATAAAGTTCCTATTAGCCAAACTAATATACGTGCTCTAGGCAAGTCTATCCTAGATAAAAGATTCTAGGGAACTCAATTGTTTTGGGGTTTTTATTAGGGGTGGGGTGAGGCGGACCCCAGTCACACATACTTACTTGATGTAAAGAAACTTACAATCCATTAAAACTTTTTGGCTACAAGTGAGGCTAAGGATGTGGTGTCCATTATCTATTAAAGAGCAAGTAGGGAGTAAACATAGTTGATTTACATTAGAGCCCAAGTGGAGATGCTATTGCTGTAAATATTTAACATTTTCTAAAAATAGCCATTTATATGCCTGCTGCTAAAAGTAGTATAAAATATTGGCAGAACATCTACCCTTTCAGAGCTTGCATTCTAATTGGAAAGATGACAAGTATTTAAATAACTCTATAACAACAACATTAACTATAATTTGAGGATTTTTCCATGTGCAAAATGCTTTATGCACATTACCTTACTTAGTCCTCACAATAACCCTTTGAAATAGATTAATTTATCTCCATTTCACTAAGGCTCAGAAAGATAAAGTAACGTACCTGAGTTCATATAGTGAAAGCAAAGAAACATTTACTGCTTCAGCTATCCAGAACACCTCTCTCTTTCTGACAACACCAACCGCTTTCTTTTGAGGATCTGCTCTTCAATATATCCCCACCCCGCAGTAAACACACACAAACACACATACATACTCACACTATGTGCTTCTATTGGGGCCTGTCAATCAGAACTCTGCACTCCTGGTCATGTGATATAAGGCAAGCCAATCAGAGTTCTTCCCTGGGTCTGCAACTTGGAACTAAGGGCAACACTAACTCGGTGCCTCTCCCTGACCATCCAGTAAGATGGAAGCTAGGGGACATGAGCCTTGGGGCTGCCAGAGTACATTGTTTTAGCCTCTTGGAAGATGCTGATCAGAGGAAATAAAGCCAATACAGAGAAATAACCAGAAATGAATGCTAAAAAAAAGTCTCAGTGACATCAAAGACCCTGATTCTAGTTAGACGTGTGCTGATAAATATTTAATAACCAACTCTCCCAGTATAATTTGGGCGTGAATATTGGTTGATAATTTCCTTTAGATTACTAAGTAAGACAAAAGTGAACCAACAAAGACATACACTGGAATTTGTCAATGACATGAGTGACTTGGTTAATTAGATAGCAGTTTTCAAAAACAGATATTTCCTCATTTTTTTGATGCTAGTCACAATGCAACAACTGCAGACATTACACACTTTTAAGTTAAATTTGTATTAGCAACATTTTCTCCATCAATAACAATACAATAGATCAAACCCTGATTTGTACCATTTGCAAATTTCTATGGTATAAATACTCCTGCTCTGACCAATTTCAAGCATCCAATAGAACATCACTGAACACAGAGTTTGGGAAGAAATGCACATTTGCACACCATAAATAGTGTTTCCACCATTCAGATATGATAGAAATAAACTCAAGAGCACAGATAAAAGTAATATGTAGTAAACTAATTAGGAAATGATGAGTTTTTGGAATTTATTACTTTTGTGTTTAATATAATTTATTTACTCATGCATTTATATAATTTAATTTTTAATAATGGCTGTGTTTAAGAACTGGCTCACAAAATTCCTGAAAATTTAACCATCAGCTCTCAATCAGTAGGAGCCAAATGTAGCACACCATGGGACCCATTCATTCCTGAGGCTCAGTTATATTCCCACTCTGATCTTAGGAGCCAACAAATGCTCTGATTTGTCCAATCTATAGATCAGGGTGCCTTTCAGTCACGCACAACCAAAAGAATCCTGGCTAATAAAGAAGTCCCAGATAGCTAGAGTGGACCGGAAGACAGTGTTGAAACCCTCTCCCCTCACCCTAAAGGCCAATCTTCCAGCCCAACTAGTTTTGTTGTTTGTTTGTTTTTTAAACTGTGCCTTCCACCTCATATGGCATTTTCAGCTACGGAAAACCTGCTCATGCCATGTAGTGGTCTCTTTAAATGTCTTCCCCAGATGAAGAATGTTTAATCAGCTGAGCAGAGACTGCAGGCCCCACAGGACCTCAAGAGGATGTTAGGAGCTCACACCGGCTCCTGCCAGTTCCCAGGAGCCCCGGCAGCATTTAGTGAAACTGCACAGGGTGGAGCCCAGGCTTTTCCCAGGAGAGGAAGTGGCTGCGGGAATGCCACGCACCCGTTGGAGGGGCACGTCTCTCCCAGGGTGAGTAGCAGCCCCCGCAGGAACCAAGCCCCGGAAATTTGCAAAGTTTCCACAGACCAGGGAGGACCCAAGCTACGTGGAGCCTGAGGCAATGCAGGGTGATAAACAGAGCATTATTCAGGTCTGATTCTCCCACCCACCTCCTTGGTTTCCTTCCACCAATGTTTGGAAAACTTGTCTAAAGAGTTGTTCCAAGTGTTTTTTCAAGCCTCTAATCTCTCTTCAAAAATATCTTTGAGGAGGAAACAAATATTGTTTGCTAGCAGCAGACGAGGGTGGAAATGGATAGGAAAAGCCTTTCCAGGTCACCTAGATGAAAGCCACAAATTAGCGTGGGGAAGGTTTGGTCAAAAGCCAGCCTTGTGTACCAGTCTGCAGCTATCCGTTTGTCCTGCCTTTTTTTTTTTTGAGGTACCGGGACCTGGGATTGAACACGGGACTTCTTATGTGGGAAGCCACGAGCTCAGCCACTGAGTTACATTGGTTCCCTTGAGTTGCTTTTGTTCGTTTGTTTGCTTGCTGTTTTGTTTTGTGGAGGCATCAGGGATCGAACCTGGGACCTCCCATGTGGGAAGCAAGTGCTCAACCACTTGAACCACACCTGCTCCCTTGTCCTGCACCTTTTAAAATAAAGGGGTAATGCAAGTACAGCCACTCTCTGTGAAAGCTAAGGGTGGGAAGATAATAGGGGAGGAAGGTTGGAGATGATATAGATGATTGGAAAGGGTTTAGAGGGCTGGAAGTGGGGAAACAGCAGGGAAATAAAGTATGCAGTTAATCTTAAACCTTGTTTATGTGCGGTTCCTCAGGAGGGCTGGGGAGGGATTCCACTAAACCCTTCAGTCCTGCATCCAGAGTTGACTAAAACCCTGAACTTTTCCATAATTGGACCTCATTAATAAATTCCTCAGGGTTCCAGGAGGCTATGAAGAGGTAAAACAAGAGTTTGGAGAGATGAGAGCAACAGGAGCTTGTAAAATGCCAGCCCGTGGAGTTAATTCCACTTAATCAGCTTGGGGAAACTCCGCACCCACAACAAATCCCTGGGATTCACTGAACCCTCCCGCCCTCTTCAGCAGGGCAGGATTTTCTCTCATTCTGTTCTCCCCTACATTTTAACTCCTATTTCCAAATGGATAACAAGCTGCCCCACAAGTTCTGCGTGCTAGCTCATTAGGAACAAATGCTCCTCTTCCCTCCCCAAGGACACTCACCGTTTCTCCTGTAGGTGTGATTTGGGCAGCTTGGGAAAGGGCAGGCTGCTACCTCCCAGCCTCCTCTGTTCGTTTTGCCATCGCCCACCATTTCTCTGCTCTACCCTTTCCCTCCAGTTGGGGAGTGAATCATTGCCCGGCAAAAGGCATGTTCCGATCCCAACCCCTAGTCCTGTGGGTGTGAACCCATTTGTACCTAGGGCCTTTGAAGATGTTAATAGTTCAGGTGTACCCAAGCAAAGGTAGGTGGGCCTTAATCCAATATAGCAGAAGTCCTTATAAGCAAAGGAAATGGAACACCAAAAGAGAAGGCACAGGGAGTGGCGAGAAGCTGGAAGTTAACAGAACCTGGAAGAGAAAGAAAAAGTCAAAGAACCCCAGATTGCTGGCCAGCCAGAAGATACCGATCCCATCTAGAAGCCTCCGAAACTGTGAGCCAATGAATTCCTGTTGTTAAACCAACCCATTGTATTGTATTTGGAGATGAGGCTTTAAGACACCTTCCCTCCCACCTCTGAGAACAACTCACTTATTATTTTGATCCCAAATTTATACCTAATCCCAAACCTTGAATTGTCACATTAGCATTAATTTGTTGCCCCACAAAATTTTTAGCCAAAATGGTTAATAAACGGCAAGCTTGTTTGGTTTGTAATGTACCTTCTCCTTTTCTTCGAGTAGAAGTGAGACTGAGCTGCGGAATATCCAAGAGTCAGATATCTGGGAAAGAGAAGCAGAGGGCCTGAGTAATGTCCAAAATGTAAAGTGAACCTCTGAAGAGTAAAGGACAAATGCAGAATTTCACCAGGACTCCAAATGGTGCATTCCAATAGTATCTATCTCTCGCAACTTTCTCCTTACTTTTCTGGTGCATTTTAGTGAAAAGGATCGTTTGGCAAGACTGAGGCATGGAAGGGTCACAGGTGGTATCATCCTCCATCCCCAAGGACTATCTTTAAGGATATTGGTCCTCAATGTTAGACTCACCCCCGGTCAAGGGCAGAGTACCCTCTATGGGATGTAATTTTCTTTCGTTGTGTAGGGAAGGGCTGAGTTACAGAGAAAAGGGGGTAGAGATGGAGGGAAATGAGGGGGCAGGACAATTTACCAGAGACAGTGGAACCCAAGCAGATGGTCATCCCAGACATGCAGTTACCTACTTATTGTGCCCACCCAAACCCACCGAAACACCCCAAATATAAGGTGGGAACATGAGACGAGGCTGCCTCCTTCACCTCCCATTTAGCCTTTCTATTCTCCTATCCCTTGCTAGGCTGCATTTGGGGATATTCTTTTCCCTCAACTCTTAACTCTCCCTTTTTTAACTGTCTCCCACTTTTGCCTCTCTCCCTGCAATACCCCAATGTAGAAAACAAAAAGTTTCTGTGCACTACTCTTTCTAATAATTATAGAGACATCTCAGGCCATCATTTAGTGAACTAGTAGCTGAGCTGAATTTATTCCTCTCTTTGAAGGACTTCTGTGCATTCTTTCCTCCAGCATGGGGCATGATATTCTGGCCATCAAAAAAGAAGAGACTGACAAACATGTCTACAAAAAATAATAATAATTTCTGCATGGTAACTGTAGTGTGCATCATAAACAAAGTCAAAAGACAGGTTAAAAACTGGAGAAAAGTCTTTGCACCATATATAATTGACAGAGATCTGCTTTCTTAATAAACTAAGAGCCTTTATAAAACAATAAGAAAAAAGAGCAAAGGAAATTAACGATCTCTTCATTTTAAATTGATCGTTAATACAATAGGTGCATGTTTTAGTTTGCTAAATGCTGCCAATGCAATATACCAGAAATGAGTTGGCTTTACAAACGGAATTTATTAGGTTGAAAGCTTAATGCTCTGAGGCTGTGAAAGTGTCCAAATCAAGGCATCATCAGAAATGCTTTCTCCCGGAGCAGCAGCTGTGGGCGATCAGGCACATGGCAGGGCACAATGCGGGTCCGCTCGTCTCTCCCCTCTCCCCCAGGACTCTAGCTTCGTGCTGCTCTGTCTGTGGCTTTTATCTCTCCCAGGTTCTACCCACCCTGTGCCATGTCCTACTGAAGTGCTCTAATCAAAAGGAAGTTTCCCTTAACTGAATCTAATCAAAAGGTCCCATCTACAATAGGTTTACATGCTCGGGACAGGATTTACTGGGATCCACGCAGCTTCAAACTGTTACAGTGTACAATCTCGCTCAACATTTAAAAGATGAAAATCAGAACAAGTCACTGTTTTTCCCTATCAGGTTTGAAAATACTAAAGGTTTGGTAATTCCCAGTGTTGGTGAGGATGTGAAGCCACAGGCACACTGTTGATGGGAGTCTCAATAGGTATGGTTTTGTGGAAGGAAATTTGGCAGCATCCAGCAAAGTTTAAAAAAAAAAAAAAAATTTCACATACCTTTTGACCCCAAAATTCCACTGCTAGAAATGTATTCTGACTATAAATTGCAGCAAGATACAGATACAAAGATGACCAATGAAACTTGATTTGAAATTTTAAAAAAGGAGTATGTATCTATAGACTATTATATATTGATTTTTAAATTCTGGGAGGACACTAAAGAAATAGGTCAAGGGAGAATTGGAGGTGAGAAAAGAGGGCGGCTTTTATCTAACATTTTTCTGTTTGTATGAATTTTTTTACCAGGTATATATTTTTTTATTGATTTTTAAGTCAATCAATAAATTAAACTCTGCTGGTACCTGCTGGTTGCTGATTCCTTTCTGGTGTCCAAGAATGTAGTCTTTCCCCAAGACAAACATGGGATTCACCTAACCCGTCTTAATTAACTAGTCCTTCAAACTGAGCGAAACTGTCAATAAATGGAAAAGTTGCACACCAGAATAGTTGACAAAAGGCAGAATTTCAGTCTTTCTCCATGTTTCATGAGTTTAGTAACTCCAGCGGGAGTTATGAGAAGGTACAACAGGGCCCCACACCCCAACCCCTGCTCCCTAACATGTGGGCCCTCCCACATTGTCAGCCCCTTGGGGAGTAGCCTCCACATTCTCCCACTGCCTGCCTGTCTCCTCTTCCCTCAGGAACACTCATGAATCCATTTCTTTCCATCTTGTTCCACAAGTATCAGAAATTCAATCTGGTTAACTTAAGCCAAAAGGGAAAACATGTTATAAGGATATAGGGGTGTCTCAGGAAATATTGACAGATATAAAAAGAACTGGAAAGTCCTGGGCAAGGCTGTCTGTGTGTCTCTCCTCTCTATGTCTACGGCTGCCTCATTCCCTCTCCAGAGTCCCCTTTCTCTGCTTCTTTGTCCACACAGGAGGATGCAGCTGCCCCTTCACACTCAAATGTCCATGGAATGATTGACTAGTTGCCTCAGAACACGAATACCAAATTCCCCGGAAGGAGTATCAGATTTGTCCAGGTTGGGTCAAATGTCTACCTTTGTCTAATTATGTCCAGCCAGGAGGGAGTGGTTCTGAGAGTAGGAGGTCATATGAAGGGGAACGGCTGGTGACTACGTACCCTTGGGTGTCATCTTAACCTTGCATAATGAAGAAGTGCTATTCCTCTGATGACCTTAGATATGGGTATACTTTCAAAAAGTGCATTCGTTTTCACTCAAGTGAAACAAAGTACAGGCTTTGAAATCAGGCCCATTTGGTTTTAGGTCTTTGCTCAAACAGTTACTAGACAATGTTAAGAAAGTCATTTAACCTCTCTGGTCCTTAATTTCCTCATCTGTGGAATAGAAATGATTACCCCTGGTAGTGAGTGTGGTCTCTTCCTCTGTTTAAACCCTTGATGCAGCTGGAGAGATTTTTCTACAATACAGTCTGGCCATGTCACACTTTTGTTTAAAACTCTCCTGTGGCTCTCCATAACCCTCAGGGAAAAATACCGTCTCCTCAAGAAGCCCTTAAAGATCTCTGCTCTTCTCTCTATTCACTCCTCATCACACCTATGCCCCAGCCATACCAAACTATTTGCCATTCCTAGCATTCTTCATGCTCTCTTCCCTTCCCTGTTCCTCTTCTCCCCACTGACACCCAACCTTGTCTGCCTAATGTCTACACCTTGGTGACTTTTTCCTTGGGAAAATCTTCCTTGTCCACCACTTTCACCCACAAGACTGTACTAAGAGTCCCTCCCATATCTCCTGTGCAGGAATCCTCCTAAGCTTCCATGTGAAGCAGCCAGCCCTGCTTGTACAGTCGAAGAGACTGAATTTCAAGGCAGCCTGTTCCCTTGCTAATTGCTAGAAAGTTCTCCCACCTCCATGCTAACCCCCACAATAGAACTGAAAGTGCCTCCCCAGAACACCTATCCATTCATCTTAAGTTTTACACTGGGAACAACCCTTAAAATACTCACGAGTTGTGGTCCTCAGGAGGTGTGGTCTTGAGAACATTCATTATCCAGTAACATCCTCCAGTGTGTCGCTATTCAAAATGCCTAGCTTTCAAGTATGAGTCCAGCCACCACCTTCCTTATTAGGGGCTCTATAGACCTATGCAGCCTCACGCTGAGTGCCTTTTTCACCCAGAGGAGCCACTTACCTAGGTCCTATGGAGCTTCTGGTCAACCACAACCCCCTCCAAGGCCTTATCATATAACTTGCTATCATGCCAAGTCTCATCTCCCCCTACCCCCGGAATTATGCAAGGACTGAAGTTACACAACAAGCCAAGGGCAGAGACCAGGAGACATCTCAAGATTTGTGATCTCTAGTTCAGTGCAGCTCAGCAATTCATGTGTTCACAACTCTTTGAAGTAATGGCCTTCTAGATATTAGTAATATCTCTAAATGTGGCTAACACTTACAGAGAGTCTATTCTGTGCCAGGCTCTGGGCTAAGCAATATACACACATTGTCTCATTTAACCCTCATGAGTCCTTAAGGTCTTTACAAATGATAAAACTGAGGTTTAGAGAGATTAAGGAATTTAATCCAATAGCTCGATAGAATGGAGGCGTAAGCTAGACAACAAAGCAATAACGTCTCAGAAAGGGTCAAACATGACAGCCGTGGATTACCATACTTCTCTCCGAAAATTAGGCAATCTCTAATTTTAAACTCCCAGTGACCAAACTTGATTTCATTTAAATATGGGAGAAAAAGGACTTGCATCAAGCAAGTGAAGCCTGAGGGTACAAAGCAAGAAGCCAGCTCTCAGAGCTCAGTCTTCTCAAGCATCCTTTTAGGCATGAAGCATGTTGAAGATGTGCTGAAGCCTTTGTGTTTGTCTTTCTCCTCCTCTCCACCACACACGGTTTATTTTTAAACCCTAAATGGGAAGGGGGAACAGACTTCACAGCCTTGCAAAGCATGTGTAGACATTTGCTGTCTCTCCTACTTTACATAAGAAGGCTACATCTCTAATTGATTCATTTGGTGATTTCTAGTCAATCTGCTGTTAGGGCTGCAAAACGTAGAAGTCTTTTTTTTTTTTTTTTAAGATTTTTTTTTTTATTTTCTTTATCCCACCCCTTGCTGCTTGTGCTCTCTGTGTCTATTTGCTGTTCGTTTTTCTGTGTCTGCTTATCTCCCTTTGTTGTGTCATCTCTCTGTGTCAGCTCACCGCACCGCACAGGCTGGCTTGCCTTCACCAGGAGGCCCCGGGAATTGAACCCAGGGCCTCCCACATGGTAAACGGGAGCCCAACCAATTGAGCCACAGCCACTTCCCTGATTCTATTTTTAAAAGGCAATAATGACTTCTTTTTGCAGCTAAACCATGAAATGAGAAACTGGTATTGGGTGGGCTGGTTCCCACTAAAAGAAAAGCTCATAAGCTCTACTGATGGGTAGAGGAATCCTAATCAAATCACCTTCCTTGTAACAACTGTATAATGAAGGAAGTTTTGTCCCCCAAACCTAACAAAGTAAGCTTTGTCACCCACACTTGGGGTTCAAGAGGATCAGAAGATGACAGTCAACTTTCTGGACAAATGTTACCTATGGAAATTTCTGCTGACTGAATTCAGATCTTGCTTTGCTTGTTCTGAAGTAGGATCAGAGATCTGATTGCTATCTGTGTGGCTTCCCAGAAGATTTGGAGACATGCTTGTTGTGGGTATGGGTTAGAGACAGGAGAATCCTTTTGGCCCAGGGGTTTGAGAA
This sequence comes from Cabassous unicinctus, assembly GCA_029593785.1. NCBI lineage: Eukaryota > Metazoa > Chordata > Mammalia > Cingulata > Chlamyphoridae > Cabassous > Cabassous unicinctus. The sequence continues at coordinate 15,646 of JAQZBX010010517.1, read as the reverse complement.
GGACTCTGAACACATTAGGGTTTGGCAGAACCCAAGAACATCATGCCAAAACCTGTTCCCTTCACTTTTAAGCCCATATGCATTTCAAAGAGAACTTAGCCCTGATTTCAGGAATGAGTACTCGTTAGTCATCAATGTGAAGTGATCTTAGAACTGGGTACTGATACCTAAAGTGCCCTGCCCTCTTTTCCTATCCAATTTCTACCTACCATCAGAAACAGTTCATTTCTACCAAGTCTTCTCCATCAAGTCTTCCATAAATACTCTAGTCCACAATAACCACTAGCCTTTGGCAACATAATACTTATTTCTAGTAAGGTGGCTTATGACCATGTGCAGCATTGTGTTATCTTTTGATTTTTAAGCCATATCATTCATATATACATATCTTGTCTCTACAATATACACATCTATATTGCATATACATATCTTCTCTCTACTACTATATGCATACATACATATCTAGTCTTTACTACTTACACTTTTCATACACTTATTCAAAAACTGTTTTCTGAGAACCTACTAGTGTTGAACCCCATGCTCGGGATTAGTGCTACAATGGGAAGCAAGAAAAGCATGGTCCGGGCTCTTACAAATCTCACAGTAGGATTCGGTTCAGCCAACAGAAACCACCCTAGGTATTTCAAACAGAAAGGAATTTGGTGTAGGGAATTGAGTGCTTACAAAATTATTGGAAGGGATGAAGCAGAAGCTAGGGGGCTACCACTGGACAATTTATTTCTAGGGCATGCAATTCTAACTGACCCAGAAGTAAGGAAGATGTTGCTGTTGCTATATTATGCCCCCAACCCCAAATGACTCATACCCACAAAGCTGGTGACTAGACATGGAATGCTGAGCCCACCACCCACCGTAATAGATGCTAAGCCCTCATGTTTATAAGGTCATGCTTACCAGCAAGAGAACTTTATATTTTTTCTGAAGTTTGGAAAGGGAGGAAGGAGGGGATGAGAGCAGCCCCTCTCTCTCCTGCAGCTGATAGATTTTAACTATTCTCTCCTGGGCTGAGGTGGTCTGCCCTATCCACCCCGATTTTTTTGCTGAAAAGCCTCTATTTATCTTTGAAGAAACATCTCAGGCATCACCTTGTCCATGAGGACTTTCTTTATCCTGCTAAGATAGGAACCGGCCACTCCCTCCTTGGACTTCTCATGGAAGCAGACGTAGACTATCATCATGATACCTGCCATACTTCCTTGCATTTACACAAGTCTCTCTCTGCTTGACTGTCAGCTGCTTGAGGCCATGCATGGCATGTAGTAGTCACAGAATAATGATTGCTGAAAGAACAGGTAAGGCTGGGGCTCTTACTACAGACCTGCAATACTGATGGGGATTCCAGTGGAGCCTGTTATAACCAGTCCAGACAGAGAAGATCTGAGTGAGTGAGTCTTCCTGTTTTCATCAAGGGTGAACTCTTGGACAGTGTCAGTGCATCTTAGCTCTAGCACCATTTGGGGCAATTGAAAGATGATGAAACAAACAAATGAACAAGGGTAACCTAAGCAGGGAGTAAGAAGCTGGAAAAAATTTAGTATCTCCATTAGGAATCTTTCAGTTGCAACTACAGAAACAGCTCAAATTAGATGAAGGGGGAGAAAAAAGAAAAATTACTGACCGGCATAATTGAAAGGTCAGAGAGCTGGCTTCAGGCATAGCTGGATCCAGTCCACACCCAATGTCATCTGGGGTCTGTCACATTGGCTCAGTTTTCCTCTGTGGCCTTTAGTCACACTGGTTCTCTCTGTGTGATGGCAAAGGTGCTTATTGCATTTCCCAGCTTGCACTCCACCCATTCAGCAATCTTAGCAGAAATAGTCTCTTTCCCAATACTTCCAACAAAATGTTTCAGGACTGACTCTGACTTGGTCCACCTGATTCCCAGCCACTCTGCCCCCTCCCAAAATCAGGGGCCTGTATGGGTCAGATTAACCCCACCAAAGCCCATGGAGTTGACCATGGGAGGGGGTGCCTCTCAAAGGAAAATAGAGGTGCTGTTACCAGAAAGACAGGGAAATTTTGATGTATAGGAAAACACACAGATGTTTACTGCAGTAAGCATCTAGTACTTCTCTATCTCTGAAACCCCAATCTTTATTATGAACTACTCCAGAGCAACAGCAAAACTACAGCCATTCTCAGGGTGTTTCTTTGATGGGCTGCCCAATGCAACTGGTACGAAACAGAAAAATTCAACATCATTTCTAAATTTCAGTTGAGATGTGGAAGAGAAAGGGAAAAGCCATCAGTTTCAGGTCTTGAGTAGTAAAATGGGAGTGAGAGGGAAGAGGAAAAACGCTTGGGATGTAAATGTAATGAACAACAGAAAAGAATTTAAAAGGAAGTGGCTTCCTCTCATTTGTCAGTGGGGCCTTGTGAGGAACAAGAGAACTACCTTTTTCTGGAGCCTCAGCTGCTTCGCTGCCTTTCCAGCCGCCTCCTTGGGAAGAATGAAGCTTTAACAACCAGCATGGTGTCAGGGCTGGCTCCCACCCAAGCCTGAACAGTGTCCTCATTGAGGGGCCCCAGGGGCAGCCCTCGATGCCTCTCCCTTCTCCTACTCCCCTCAATGGGCTATTTGTGGTACTTACAAGGGCTGGGAGACCCACCGCTCATCTCCTACGAGGCCGCAACAGCTGCAGGAGTCCTCAGGAGTGCTACACGGCCCCTCCCTGCACACCCTTGCGAAGAGACCAACAGGAGGGATGCTGGAGTCAGAAAGGGGTCCCCCAAGAGCCTCTTAGATGGGAAAGACAAATATTCCTCAGTTCTCGCCTCCCTCCATGCCTTTCTCCCATCTCCTGGTAGGGCTTCACCCCAAAATATTTGGTATCCTGCCTTCCTTGTGCTCAGTGGCCTTCCTTATTCCACCCTCCTTGCTGCCTGGGAGAAAAGAGAAAGGAGGAATAATATTTTTCCTCTAAAGCTGAGAGTTTATGATTCCAGCCATATTCAAATACTCCATCTTTATTGCCCACTTCCTGTGCTGAGATAAAGTGATCTAGAGTGGGAGATGGCAGCTAAAAAATTCTCACCAAGATCACAACTGCTGTACTTATCATTGATCTTTGAATCCTACAACAATGCAAAGGAAGAGTGTATAGCAATACCCTAATTCTCCTATGCCCATTAGGTAACAACTGCTACTGTCCTGGGGAAATGACTAGTATACGGTCCAGAACAAAGAGGTGAGGACAAACTTTCTGACTTTCTCCTTCCACAGGATATAGAGTTTTGCTTATATGTTTAAGAGATACAAGTTGACCACCTACTCGAAATCTCTCCTTCCAGAAGCTTGTTACTACACATTAAAATCTCTCATTCTCATTGTATTCCCTTTGTAAGGAGACTGAAGAAAATGTAATCTGTGTGAATTACATTCTTTATATACACATGTATATATACATATAGAAATATGTCTTCTGGAGGAAATTTGCTAACATATAAATACCTCCAGACTCCAGACATCACCTTATAAGTAATGAACAGTGGAGTGGGATGCAGATGATTGAATTGTGTCCCCCACAAAGATATTTTCATGTCATCACCTCCAGTCCCATGGCCGTGAAGCCACTTGTAAATAGGATCTTTGAAGATGCTGTTAGTTAAGGTGAGGCCAAACTGAAGCAGGGTGGATGTTAATCCAATATGACCAAAGTTGTTATAAGCAAAGGGAGTTTGGACAGTGTAATAGGAGACAGATGTGGAGAGAGATGACTAGATGGCAGAGGCTGAGACTGAGCTATACATGGCTAGCCACCACTACAACTCTATGAATTTCAGAGAAAGCAGGACCCTGCCAACTCCTCGATTTTGGAGTTCTAGCCTCCAGAACTGTGAGACAGTAAATTCCTGTTGTTTAAGCCAACTCATCTGTGGTGTTTTGTTACAGCGGCCCTGGTGTTTTATAGAAAGACACACTATCTTTCTCAGAGTGACAGCTGGGATAAAAGGGAGAAAGGACAGCTCCAAAGACCAACTTTGCCTGCTTGAGTCTTTTGTGGACCTGAAAAATTGCCGTTCTTAAAGCAAACTTACTCCTGTGCCTATAAACCCATTACGAATGGGGCCTCAGATTAGATTCAGTTAAAGGAGCCTTTGATTAGATCACCTTTGATTAGATCACTTCAGCTAAGGGCCTTTGATTAGACTGTGGGACCAAGGTGGGTCTTAGTCCTTTACTGGAGTCCTGCATCACTGGAGGAGAGGGGAGAGGAAAAGCTTCCACTTTACCCTGCCATGTGAGAAAGGACTCCAGGATTACCTGCAGCCGGAGACCTGAGAGAGAAGGCTGGAGGCTGGAATGAGCACGGCAGTAGAAACTAAAGCAGCTAAAGCCCGGAGGAGACGGGAGAGATAAGCCATATGCCTGATTGCCCACAGCTGAGCTTGGGGAGAAAGTGAGCCTGGAGAAGGCAGAGACTGGCCGCCATTTTGCCTTGCCACGTGGCAGGAATCCAGGATCACCAGCAGCAGCCCTTTAGCGAGACAGCATTTCTGATGATGCATTGATTTGGACATTTCATTGCTTCAGAACTGTAAGGTTTTACCCTGATAAATCCTCATTATAAAAGCCAACCCATTTCTGGTATATTGCATCGGCAGCCTGTGGCAAACTAAAACAGCAACAGACAGAATCTGAGAATGAGCTGTAACTACTTCACACTTCATTCCCTCCACAACATCCTTGCCAGAATGTGGGTATCTAGCCTCTTTCTTCAGGACCAGGGGCCCCCTCCCATACCAGCCCATTCTACATTTGAACAAATATTATTCATCAGAGAATTCTTCCTTACATCAACCTCCAAACTATTTCCCTAAAATGCCCAGACATTGATCCTGGTCTTGCCCCATTGCTATACAATCGAACTCCCTGGAAATCTTCAATCCTTCAGATAAATATTTCAACACAGCATGCCTCCTCCTGAGCCTTCCCTCTTTGGACTAAATCACATTCCTGCAACAGTCCCATACATGACATGGTTGCTTGAATTTTACTAACCATGGTTGAACTGATTTGTCTGGACCTTTAAAAGATATGAAAAATCAGCTGAGGTTTGGCCAGGGCTGAAATACAGAGGGAGGGTTAGCATCCTTGCTAGGAGAATGCTACTTCCATGAAGATGGTGCAAGACTGGATGTTCATCATGTGACAATGTGGGCTCCTACTGAACTTTCCTGACAATAAAACTCAAAACTTTTCACATGAATTTCCGATAAGCCAGTCATCTCCATTCGATTGATTAAAATTTCCTGGAGTTCTCTAAACTCTGCCCAAAGATGTTCTGTGCTTTCATTTCCCAGGGAAAATAAAACCAAGCTACAAAATATTTACAGAAACTAGTTCAAGTTCCATATCCAAGTTCTTACAAAGCAGATTTGAATATTGAGCTCTGGCAGCTCTCCGATTGAAACTTCACAGTCTGAATGCAAAAACTTCTTTTGGCAAAATCATGTGAAAATGCAAGCAAGTCTCAATCAGATGTTTTTTTCTAAGCCATTCACCAGCTTCATGTCTAACAGAGGTTGAGTGTGAACTGAAAAATGAATTTGATAATAACACAAGAATAAATAAGTCATTAATTTAGGGTTTCTTTTGAAAAAATTCACTGAAAAATACACAAGTAAATTCAGGTTTTGAACTCACTTAATCATGGGGTGAACAACCAGAAGGGAAACCCAAGTAATTCCATTCCTTTTGGAGCTCAAGTCCATCAGAACATTTTTCCCTTTCCTAGAAGGTTCTCACAAATAATAAGTTGAATCATAATTCATACTGCCACATTTTAGCCTTATAAAAGAGGCCCTCAAGAAAGACTCAACTCTTTTGCCAAAAGCCCTGTTCAAATTCTCATGTGTTCCTCTCAATCATTTTGCAGGAACTGCTTTGATAAAATACCACTGCCCTCAGCCAGTTCTAATGTCCATCCTCTCCCCACACAGTAAGTTACCAAATCCTTCTCTCATAATATCTCTCCTATCCATCCCCTCCTTTGTTTTCCATTATTACTTCCAGTCAGAATGACATATAATCTAAGTCCTTCAAGTGTGAGGGGCCACCCTTTCCTGTAATATCCAAATATAATTATTTGTACCTCAGGAAGTCTTGTTTCCATCTCAATATTTCAGAGGATTGGCTTCTCTTGGGTGGTTGCCAGTTATCTCTCCCTCCAAACTTTGGTTCCAAGCTTCCCCTCCACCAGCTCTGCCTTCTCATCCACTCCACACACCTCTTTGCCCTTTGTACATACACTGTTCTGCACCACCAACTCAAAGTCATGTTGTATAAGACTTACACTGAAAGCACGGCTATTTTGGAAAGGAATTATAGCAGCGAGATGCAAACAATGTAACATTTAACTCCAGCATCACTGTTGTTAATGACCACCCATAAAGAGTCCCCCATCCTAGTCAAGTGACTGGGTCTGCCATAGACTTGAGTCACTGGCACCATTTCATCTCTTCGTCAATTACAAATGGAAAACTCAATTTTCCATAACATTAAAAAAAAGAAAACAAATAAACAATAAAAAATCTACCTGTGGTGGTTGGAAACTGTATGTACCCCAGAAAGTAATGTTTTTAAAATGAATCCATTTCTGTGAATATATACCTATTGTAAGTAGGACCTTTTGATTAAGTTACTTCAGTTAAGGCATGGCACAGGAGAGGTCTTAACCTTCTTACTGGAATCCTTTATAAATGAGATGAATACAGAGAGAGAAAGCCATGGAAGCAAGAGGCTGAAAGTAATGAAACCTGGAAGAGAAGGGAGAGAGCAGCAGATGCTGCAATGTGCCTTGCCATGTGACAGAGGAGTCCAGGAACACCAGCAGCTTGTCTTCAGTGAGAAAGCATCACTTGATGATGCCTTGATTTGGATTTGTCTCAGCCTCAAAACTGTAAGCTTGTAAGCTAATAAATTCCTATTGTTAAAGCCACATATTTCATGGTATCTGCTTTGAACAGGTTAGCCAACTAAAAGACTACCATAACTTGGCAATCCTGAAATGCCAATATTCTTTAGTCAGCTTTTATAAGTAGCAATTTAAAAGTTTTAGCAAGCAAAAAAAAAAATTTAATGACATAAATGAGCAAAATTACTGGACTTTTAAAAAAATCATAGTATAGCTATATGATGTAATAACATTCAGTTCTTAAAAGTTATTCTGATACCTCCAAGAAGAGTCGCCTCCAAGTGGATATTTGCAGCTTCTTCCAGTTATGGGAAAATTGCTTATTATGTAACATTAAAGAAAATCAGAATCCAAAATTGCATTTGAGTGCAATTTCAATTCTGTAAAATGTCTGGAGGAAAGCATGCCAAATTGTGAACAGGGATTACAGGAGTATGGGCAATTGTTGTTTTATTATTTAAGCTTTCCTATGCTTTTCCAAGGGAAAAAAAAAATGGCTAAATGACTATCTTCTACAACCAGGCAGACACCTGCCTGTCAGATGTAAGACTGTTTTCAGGCTGGGGCTTACCTTAATCCCAGGGAAACACTCATTCCTCAAAATTCAGCTCAAACATAACCCATGAAGCCCTCTCTTCCCACTCATCTTCATTCCCCACTGGACAGTTGGTTGCTTCCTCTACCTCCAACCTATAATATTCTGTACAGACCCTTTTTAGAATTTCTCACCTCTGGATCAGTGAATGTTTCAGAGACAGACAGCACCTTATATGGAAGAGAATTTAATATAGAGACTTTATAAAGAAGCAGGATATAGGAAAAACACAAAAGATAGTGTATGCCACAGAACAAATAGCAGGGGACTGTGTTACCACCTCTAGTCCTGAAAAGGTAGGAGCAGAAAGGGAGTGATGGTTTTAAATTGTATGGACCCCAGAAGTGTACGCTCTTAAAGCAATCCAGTCCTTCGGGTTTCAATCTATTGTACAAAGGATCTTTTGATTAGGTTACTTCAGTTAGGGCATAGCCCAGGATAGGTCTTAATTCTCTAACTAGAGTCCTTTATAAGAAAATGAAATTCAAAGAGAAAGAAAGCCACAGAAGCAAGAATCTAAAAGCAACAAAACTCGAAAGAGAAGGGAGAGAGCAGCAGACACCACCATGAGCCTTGCCATGTGACAGAGGAGTCCATGATCGCCAGCAGCCAGTCTTCATGGAGAAAGCATTGCCTGATGATGCCTTCACTTGAATAGTTTTCTCAGCCTCAAAACTGTAAGCTTGTAAGTTCATATATCCCCATTGTTAAAAGCTGACCCATTTCACAGTATCTGCAAGCAAGCTGCTTAGGATTTATCTAGATTTATCTAGAACAGAACAAAGTGGATCCCAGAACCTGGAGAAAGAATGAGTTATGTGGAGAGGGCTGCTTGACAGGAGCTCTGACCTTCTGTAGAGGGATGCAACCAGCCTATTGCAAACCCTCAGGAAAGGAGCCAAGGGAAAAACCCCAAACCTTACTCTCTTCTCTCCTTCCAGTTCTCTGATGGTGCTCCTCATTGACTAAATCCAGCTGGATACCAGAGGCAAGGGAGCCATTTGATGCTGTCCATACAAAGGTCAGCCTCCCAGGGAAGAAAGCAGGGAGAGGAGCAAACCAAGGATCTAACACAATAACAAACTGTAATTATTGATTTACAGGCATGGCCCAGGTGTCTGTTGCCTGAGGATCCACCTTTCCTTTACTATTGCAAGCCCATAGGGCTCAAGGCTTCTTCCCACACACTGCACAAAGTCTAGGCATGTTCCCCTTCCCCCTTTTCTCCAAAGGGCTTCAGGGGTCAGGCTTCTCCTGAGCTGGTTCTTGCTACATCCTGTCTAGTTCCTACATCTGTCCTCTTCTCTCACTCACTCACTTCCTCTTATGCTGGACACCACCCTTGTTCCTTCCGTTTTCTCAAATAAGCATGAAGTCAAGGGTATTGCATATATCAGACATCTAACTGAAAAGTTAGGGGTAGAGGGAGTAACTGTAATACAAGGTAAGGAACAACTTCAAAGCCTTTATTAGGTACCTCTTACCTAAATAGTCATTGACCATTCTTCACCATAAAGAATTTCTGAATTTTATCCACCACCATCTTCCAGGGATCCCCTCCCCCATCAAAAGCCTTCCCTTTTCTCTTTAATGAGCACCCTTCAAAACTCTAAGTTCTGTTACACTCTTCTTCGTCTAAACCTTTAGATATGTTAATATTCAAATGCAACAGTTAAAAAAATAAAATAGACAAACAGTTTTAAAAAATTAAATAAAGCAGCCAGGGCCAGGATTAGGGTGAGGCAAGTGAGGAAGGTCACGCAAATACAGGATTAGATCCTCTCTTTATTGAAAATTTTCACTTTGTTCATCATGGATTTTTTTCATTAATTTTGATTTTTTAACATTGTGATATCGTGTTAAAATATATTTATTACTAAGTTTTTTGACATTCCCTTGTTTTTGCACCCAAGGCCTCACTCACATCATTCTAGTGCTGGCTCTGCCAGGGAGAGGGGGAGGAAGAAGGCTCACCTTTCTATACCCATTGAAGTGCTTTTCCATACTAAAAGATAAGTTCTCTTTCCAAACAGAAAATTGCCTTCAAACTCCCGCCACTTTTAAGAATCTTTTGAAATTTCTTCTCTTTTTGTCCCTCCCTGACTGGACTATGAGACCCTTTAGGATAGAAAATGATGCCTTATCTGTCTCTGTATCCCTGGTGTCCAGGCTTGGTTGGTGAATTATAAATATTTCCTGAATTCAGTAATCTAGTGCAAAGCTCTGTGAATAAGAAGGTCCCATCTGTGAACTGTCAAATCTATTTAGAGCTTTTATTTTTCATGTTAAAGTCTTAGAAAACTTTAGCTGGCAAGGACGTGAACAGACCATGGATTCCAATTTTTCATTTTATAGATTAGGAAACCAAAACTCATCTATGTCTATGGTTATACTTGCAAGCAAGCTGCTTAGGATTTATCTAGAATATTTAATATTTCTCGCCGACAAGTTGCCATCCCGTATAAATAATTTTGGTAGCATTACAGAGAGTGGGCAGAACAGAAAAATTCCCCATGGGGTTCAGGAAGCCCCACATTAATACAATGGTATATTTCTCCCAAAAGAAATCTTAGGGCATGGAAAAGGAGGCCCATGACGTGAACACACAAGAGAAGCTAAACTGGAAAAATATCGACACCCATCCCAAAGACCTGAGCCAGAACCCTTACCAGAGTGGGAGGCAGAAATACTAATATCTAAGAGAAGTTGGACTTTTAAATGAAAGCCAGAAAATGCATTTTCCCAAAGTAGATGCATGAGTGAAAGATTTGCAGACAGAAGGACAACCTGATAAGGAAAGCATGCTTCTTTACAGTGTACTCATTATGGCAAATGTGTGAGGCACCCAGCAAGCCGACAAGTGTCCCTCCACCCCTGTGCCCAGAACAGTTTGGCCAAAGGACATCTAAGGTGACATGCCTCAAGCAGTCAGCACTAATCTCTTCTCCCGGAATAGCCCAAGGAACCTGTCGAACCTGACTGTCAGCCTTTTCAGAAATGTCTTTGGAATTCTTTGTTCAGCCTTGATTGGTTTACACTGGAACTGTCTCTTCTGGGAATTCTCTGATGACCTGATCTCCCTCCACGACATCCCCCAAAATATCTACCAACTCCAGATTTGCACAGTGGGTGACACCAATAAGATGCAATTCAACGTAGCAACTCGGAGAAGTAAAGCATTCAAGACAGATGAGGCCCTCATTTACATAAAAATCAGTGCTGCCACAAATTCATTTCTTTCCCACAATATCCCCTTCTAGAAAAGAGGTCAAACTGACCTTGAAGGAAAAAATGCCTTTTTTCCCTTTAGATCAGTTACCATGGCAACTTAAACCTTCTCTCTCCAGGGCACCTGCCCACCAGGTTCGCACCTGCCAGCTGGTAGCAAGAGCAGACCCACAGCCTCAGTTCCCTGCCGCTGTGCTCATTTCTTCAACAAAGGTGCCAGCAGTGCCAAGTTGGCTTCGTGACATGGATACCTGCCGCCAAGCACTGGTCCAGAGATCGGGGACTTGCACAAAGGGCAGCCAGCAGCTGGCAGGCAGGAACCTGCAGGCCATTGTCATCCTGGCCTGAATTGGAACACTTACTCCAGAGACAAAGGCTCTGTCTGTAATCACAGCATCCCTCCCCACCTCCGTGTCTTATTTTCAGCTCCAGGCCCCTTCCTAAGAGAGGGCCATGGGGCTGAAGGTGCCTTTCGTGTGTGTGTGTGTGTGTGTGTGTGTGTGTGTGTGTGTGTTTCCTCTAGCATTGCCTCATCATGTGCACGCTGGTGTAAGATAGCTTTTCCTATGTCTTGTTTTATTTCAAATCAGAAAGCTCACCACAAGTCATCCTGGGCCAATAGGTTCAGGGGTGGAGCTGGTAACCAGAAGCCGTGTCAAACTTCCTCTGCTGGCTCCACACCAAGGCCTCCGAGGATTTCTTGTCACATGAGGTTAGTGTAGTTTCACATCCTCTAAAGAAAGCTCTGTCGAAACTCTCACGTCTCCCATGGCTTCAGCTCAAAACAACCACCCGACTCAGCTACCTTCCTAACTGTTTTGAGCAGGGAGTCAGGAGACCTGGCTTCCAGTTTCAGCTCAGCCTCCTTGACCCTCAGCCACTCTGGTCCTCAGTCTCTTCATCTGGAAAATAAAGGGGCCAAAGCAATTGTCACTAGAGTCCCTTCCAACTCTCCTTTTTTTCCAAACCTTTATTTTCCCTGCTGCTTTCTAAAGAAGCTGCTAATCTGAGGTCTAGAGCCTAAAAGAGATTATTTTGGTTTTAAAAAATAAATGGATACATGCAACAATATGAATGAACTTTAAAGCATGCTGTATAATTTCATTAATACAAGTTCTAGAACTGGCAAAACTAATTTACAGTGAAAAGGTTAGAACAATGGTTGCTTCTGGGGTGGAACAGTGGAGGAATTACCCAGGAAAGAGCATAACTTTCTGAAGCGAAGGTTATGTTTTGTATCTGGATAGGGTGACCCAGATGAAAACATTTGTCAAAACTCATAGACTCTTAAGATGTGTGCATTTTATGTTACATAAATTTTATTTCTCCCACCCAAAGAACCATAAGCAAATGTTGAACTCAGTGGTATGCACACTGGAGTATTTATGGGGTGAATATAATGAAAAAGAAGCAAGTATAGCAAAATGTTAATTGTAGAACCTAAATAGTAGATATATGGGTGGTCACAATGCAATTCCTTCAACTTTTCTGTATGTTTGATAATTTTCATTATAAAATATTCAGAAATATTAAATGGGTTCTAATACACATTAATAAATTACGAAGTGCTCCTCCGACTCATTCCTCCTTTCCTCCTCCACCCCTCCCTCTTTCTTGACCTGTGACCTTTTTCCCCCACTGAATGAGTCAGTGGAAATGGGAATATTCATTGATTTGAGAAGATAACTCCCTGGTGCTCTTTGATGACTAATTATTTTATCACTGTCCATGGCCTTCAAGGGAAGAAGACAAGTTCTGTGAATCCAGAACCCATCCTATGGCCTCACCCTCCTTGGCACAGTTGTCTGAAACAGGGTTCCCTGTGAGGCTGACCGCCTGCCCACATCAGGGATTGGTGTCTCTTCAAACCACAGGGGCCTCTCTGCCTTTGGGTTACCAACATCCTTAGCATACTTGCAGTTAATGCATTCCAATTACACCATTTTAATCCAACCCCAAATGTAATGGAATACATATTTTTAGAATTACTCTGAGGGTTAATAAATCAATTACCAAGGAACATATTACCATGGCATCCTTTCCCAGACTCACTACTCTTACCCAGTCATAAATAGAAATATCATAAATATATCCCCCTGAAATATTGTCTTATTGGACACTTCCCTTAAAGACTCCCAAGCACATTCTTCTTCGTTCTTCCCTGTGACAGTTTAAAGTTCTTTCTATAAATTCCAAAAAGAGAAAGGTTTTGTTTTTCAACTAAGCCACTCCTGTGGGTGTGAGAATCATTTGATTGGACTATGTCAGGGATGCTGGGCTTCAGGTTGTCTCCACCTTCTTACTGGAGCTGATATAAACAGAGACACAGAGAGAGACACACACACACAGGAAAAGAGAGGTGCCATTTTTTATCCTGCAATGTAAGAGAGGACTAGAGGATCGCTTAAGCACGAAGCCCCCAAGAGGCTGGGCCCACAGAAAAGCTCAAGAGGGGCTGACCCTTGCTATATGCCTGATAGCTTACAGCTGAACTCGGGAAGAAACTGGAGCAGCCAAGACTGAGAGAGAGGAGGCCCAGAAAGAGACAAGACCTATACCTGGTGGCTCACAGCTGACGGTGAACCCCAAGGAGAAGGCTGAGACCTCAGCAGAGATCCGGGGCCATCTTGCTTTGCCATGTGGCCAGGCAATAGGATCAACAGTAGCTGGCTTTGGTGAAAAAGCACCACTCATGGTGCCTTGATGTGGACCTTTCACAGCCTTGAAACTGTAAGCTTTTACTCCAAATAAACCCCCTTTATAAAAGCCAACCCATCTCTGGTACTTTGCTTCAGCAGCGCTTTGGTAACTAAAATACTCTCCCACTTGATTTCTTCACCATGAAAATCTTTAAGCCAGACGCATATCTAAAGGAACATATGCTACTATGATCTGCATTGGGACCAGCAACGACCTAATCCACAGATAACTCCTTTTGAGGGTAAAGAATTAAAAGAAGCACTTATAAGAACACAGAGTAAGTCTATTAGCTAGGGGTAGAATTCATGGCTCTTCTCCATTTTTCTCCTGGACCAGTCAATCAAATCTAACACAAGTACACACATTTACTGAGCACCGGTCATGGTCAAGGCATGTGGTCATTCAAGGAATATTAGATGTTTCTTTGCCCCACACCAGCATATAATCTTATCTAGTAAAGGAGATAAAATATCTGTATATAGAAGTTTGAACAACAAAATATCTAGAAAATTGTTGGATACATCAGTGGAAGAGTTGTCCAAGCTCTCTGAACAGGGAATTATCCACTGAGTGGTTGGAACTCTAGGAGTTTAAGAAAGGACATATCACCTCTGACTGGAGTGGGGGACAGAGGCCTCACAGGCAGGATTTGAACCAGGCCTGGAAGGATAGGCAGAATGGGAGGAATGCGAGATGGGAGAGACCATCCTAGGCTGGTGAAATAGGGTGACTAAAGGAACACACCAGAGAAGCATCATTCCATGTGCAAAAGTTCTCTCTGACTTTTAGTTCCTCAAAGGAACTGATATCAAAATTCTCCCCTCACCCACCCACTTTTGGAAGGAATTCTGAAGTAAAATATAATTTTTTAAAAATAAACATCATTATACCCTAATGCTTCAAAGTGAATTTGAAGACTATCAGTAAGATTGTGTCACCAAACTGGAGGATTCTAGATTTCCACAAGCCACCCTGCCAAAAGGAAAAGTTATAAAACCATTCTAAAGAATCATAAGGACTCCACTATTTTGATTTGTCACAATTTTAGGTGAGGCAGCAGATGATTTATATTCTGGATAAAAAGTCAAACTGGATCTGCATAGGTAGACTCAATATATATCCGAATAAATATAGTTGTTGGAGTAATTTATTCACTTCCCTTCCTCCACATACACTGTACTCTACAGCTATAATATTGTGGGATGAACAAAGGAGCTAGGGGCAGAATATTTATCTGGGTTTAAATCCCAACTTTTCTCTGTGTGCCTTTGGACCAGTTCCAGACATTTCTGAGCTTCTATTTCTTCAAACATAATTTTGAAAATATAAATGGCTACCTCAAAGGGTTGATGTGAGAATGAAATAAAACAGTGGCTGTGACAGGCCTTAGGAGAGCATGCAGGTCCATAGTAGGTGCTCCAGAGATTTTGTCAACTTGTTTTATGAAATGAGAATCATGTTACATTGTTCAAAAATCAGATGAGAATCTGTAATTAACCAGCTAGGCTTTTGTTTTTCCATTCCAATAATTCTTCTCCAAAAAAGTTTCCACATGTAAAAGTCTATTAGGAAGGGTTGCAGATTTGATAAGCATCCTTCAAAAGTCCCCCTACCGACTCCACACACACACTTGTAAAAAGTTAATATTCAGTCACTTTGTGAAGGCTTTTTATCAGGAAACATGAAACAGTGCCAAAAGGAGGTGGCAAGGTTTCTGTTTTAGCCACTGTAAGACACAGGTGTGAGCATACTCCTTGAGTAGCTCAGCTACCTGACCTGCTGGAGAGCCAGATTCCTTCACCAAAGAAATGGGAATTCAGAAGAGGGCAAATGCACAGTTTAGAAATACTGCCGTTTCCAATGTGAATTAACCAGACCTGAGGTTATAGAGGGATTTCAGCATTTTTTCATCACCAGTTTCTCAACAGACCATTTCCTGTCCTCTCACTGTAATGTTTAGAACACAAAAATAAACCGCAAGGATATATCTCTGTGTGCCCCAGACTGTCTTAAGGCAAAGCGAGTATTCACCAACTGCGAAATAGCATACACTGCAGCTACAAATGTATGTGCCAGATCATCACATTTTGTGTGTGATTGACCACAGCTTCAAAGAAAGCGTACAGGGAAGCGGGTGTGGCTCAGTGGATAGAGCCCCCGTTTACCATATGGGAGGCCCGGGTTC
>JAQZBX010010516.1:17392-38906 GCA_029593785.1 Cabassous unicinctus | reverse complement strand
TAGTAAGACTTACTGCAGATTTTTCATCAGAAACCATGGTCACAAGAAGACAGTAGTATGATACAATTAGGATATTGAAAGAGAAAACTTGCCAGTCGAGAATTCTTTATCCAGCAAAATTGTCCTTCACATATGAGGGTATTTAAATTTTTCACAAAAAAAAAGAAACTAAGAGTTCGTTACAAAGAATCTGCCTATTCAGGAAGTATTAAAAGGAGCCTTACAGCCCAAAAGAAAAAGACGGGGGAGAGAGGCTTGGAGGAGAGTGTAGAAGGCAAGAATAGCAGAAAGGATAACCAAAAAAGTAAAAAGACAGACAAAAATAAAATATGACATATGAAAACCAAAGAATAAAATGGTGGAAGTAAATAATGAATTTACAGTAATATCATTGAATGTGAATGGATAAAACTCCCCAATCAAAAGATATATGGGAAGTGGATGTGGCTCAAGCAATTGAGCTCCCATCTACCATATAGGAGGTCCAGGGTTTGATTCCCAGGGTCTCCTGGTGGAGGCAAGCTGGCCTGTGTGATGACCTGGCCCGAGCAGAAAGCTGGCCCACACAGAAGAGCTGGCACAGCAAGATGACACAACAAAAAGAGACACAGAGGAGAGACAATAAGAGATGCAGCAGACTGGGGAGCTGAAGTGGTGCAAGAAATTGAGTGCCTCTCTCCCACTCCGGAAGGTCCAGGATTGATTCCTGGTACCACCTAAAGAGAAGACAAGCAGACACAGAAGAACACACAATGAATGAACACAGCAGACAGCAAGTGCAAAAACAATGAAGGGAGGATAAATAAATAAATCTTTTTTTTAAAAAAAGGAAGGTTTAGGCTGACAGAATGGATTAAAAAACATGAAACAGGGAGTGAATGTAGTTCAGTGGTTGAGCAACTGCTTCCCATGTACGAGGTCCCAGTTCAATCCTCAGTACCTCCTAAAAAAAAATGTTAGAAACATGAGCCATCCATATGCTGCCTGTAGGAGACTCACCTCTCACCTTAGACCCAGGGATACAAACTGGTTGCAAGTGAAAGGTTGGAAAAAAGATACTCCACACAAACATTAACCAAAAAAGAGCAGGGGTAGCTGAACTAATATGGGACAAAACAGGCTTTAAATGCAAAAAAAGTTTTAACATTAGTTCATTATATATTAATAAAAAAAGGACAATCCACCAAAAACTGAAAATAGTCATTAATGTCTATGCACCTAACCAAAGTGCCCCAAAGTACATGAGGCAAACCCTGGCAAAACTAAAGGGAGAAATAAGCATCTCTACAATAATAGTTGGAGACTTCAACACACCACTCACGTCATTAGATAGAACAACTAGACAGAAGAGCAACAAGAAAACACAGAACTTGAACAATATGATAAATGAACTAGACCAAACAGACATATGCAGAATGTTTCAACCCAAATCAGCAGGTTATACATTCTTCTTAGGTGCTCATGGATCTTTCTTCAGGGTAGACCATGTTAGGTCACAAGGCAGGTCTCAATAAATATAAGAAGATTGAAATTATACAAAGCACTTTCTCAGATCATAATGGAATGAAACTGGAAATCAATAATAGATGACAGGGGAGTGGATGTAGCACAAGTGGTTAAGCACCTGCTTCTCATGTATGAGGCACTGGGTTCAATTCCCAGTACCACCTAAAAACAAAAATAAAACAAACAAGCAAACAAATGAAAAAACCAACTTGGGGAAGCTGATGTAACTCAGTGGTTGAGCATCTGCTTTCCAAATACAAGGTTCTGGGTTCACTCCCCAGCCCCAGTAACTCAAATAATAATAATAATAATAATAATAGACAAGAAAAGGGAAAATTTGAAAAGTGTGGAGGCTAAACAACACAATCCCAAACAATCAGTGGGTCAAAGAAGAAGTTGCAAGTGAATTTAGTAACTATATGGAGAAGAATGAAAACAAGAACACAACTTTTCAAAACTTATGGGATATAGCCAAGACAATGCTGAGAGGGAAATTTATAGCCCTAAACTCCTATATTAAAAAAGAAAAGAGTGCTAAAATCAAAGGTCTAATGAATAACTGGAGAAAATAGAAAAGCATTCCCAAAGCAAGCAGAAGAAATAATAAACATTAGAGTGGAAATAAATGAAATTGAAAACAAAACAAAATAAAGAAAATCAACAAAACCAAAAGCTGTTTTTTAAAAGATCAATAAAATTGACAAACCCTTAGCTAGACTAACAAAGAGAGAGAGAGAGACAGAGAGAGAGAAGATGCAAATAAATAAAATCAGAAATGAAAGGGCAGAAGTCACGACTGACCCCAGAGAAATAAAATGGATCATAATAGGATATTATGAGAAATGGTATGCCAACAAACTAGACAACCTAGATGAAATGGACAAATTCCTAGAAACACACAAACAACCTACCTTAACACTACAAGAAATAGAAGAACTTAACAAACCAAACACATTTAAAGAGATTGAATCAGTCATCAAAACTCTCCCAACCAAGAAAAGTCCAGGACCAGATGTCTTCACAGGTGAATTATACAAAGCATTTCAAGAAGAATTAACACCAATCCTGTTTAAACTCTTCCAAAAAATTGAAGAGGAGGGAAAATTACTCAGCACATTTTACGAAGACAGTATCACCCTAATACCAAAGCCTGATAAAGATACTACAAGAAAAGAAAATTACAGATAAATCTTTCTAATGAACATAGACGCAAAAATTCTCAACAAAATACTTGCAAATAGAATCCAACAACATATCAAAAGAATTATACACCATGACCAAGTGGGATTTATTCTTGGTATGCAAGTTGGTTCAACATGATAAAATCAATTAACATAATATGCCACGTTAACAAATTGAAGGGAAAAACCACCTGATCATCTCAATTGATGCAGGAAAGGCATTTGACATCCTTTCTTGATAAAAACAGTTTGAAAGAAGGGAATAGAAGGAAAATTCCTCAATATGATAAGTAGCATATATGAAAATCCCACAGACAACATTGTACTCAGTGGGGAAAAGTTGAAAGCTTTCCCTCTGATCAGGTACAAAACTGATCCCTCTGATCAGGTATCACCACTGTTATTCAGTATTGTGCTAGAAGTTGTACCTAAAGTAATTAGACAAGGGGAAAAAAAGGCATCCAAATAGGAAAAGAGGAAGTAAAACTATCACCATTCATGGATGACATGATCCTACATTTAGAAAATTCTGAAATGTCTACAACAAAGTTATGTGAGCTAATTAACGAGTTCAACTACATGGCAGGGTTCAAGATCAACACACAAAATTCAGTAATGTTTCTGTACACTAGTACTGAACAATCTGAGGAGGGAATCAGTGGAAAAAATTCCATTTACAATAGCAAAAAAAAAAAAAAGATTCAAATATCTAGGAATCAACTTAACCAAAGAAATACAGGACCTATATTCAGAAAACTAGAAAATAATGCTAACAGAAATAAAAAATGACCTAAACAAATGGCAAGACATTCCGTGTTCATGGATTGGAAGACTAAATATTGTGAGGATGTCAATACTACCCAAACTGATTTATAGATTCAATGCAATACCAATCAAAAGTCCAACAGCTTACTTCACAGAAATAGAAAAGGCAATTACCAAATTTATTTGGAGTGGAAAGTGCACCCAAATAGCCAAAAGCATTCTAAAAAAGAAGAGCAATGTGGGATGACTTTCACTGCCTGTCATAGAAACTTATTACAAAGCTACAGTGGTAAAAAACAACATGGTACTGGCATAAAGATAGACATATTGATCAGTGGAATAGAATTGAGAATCTAGAAATAAACCCTCACCCCTAAGTCCAACTGGTTTTTGACAAACCTACCAAGTCCACGTTAATGGGACAAAACAGTTTCATCAACAAATGGTGTTGAGAGAACTAAAAGAGTGAAAGAGGACCCCTATCTCACTCCCTATACAAGAATCAACTCAAAATGGATCAAAGACCTAAATATAAAAGTTAGGACAATAAAACTACTAGAGGAAAATGTAGGGAAACTTCTTAAAGATCTTGTGGTCAGTGGTGGTTTCTTGGACCTTACACCCAAAGCACCATCAACTAAAGAAAAACTAGATAAATGAGACGTCCTCAAAATTAAACATTTTTGCACCTCAAAAGACTTTGTCAAAAAAGCAGCCAACTCAATGGGAGAAAATATTTGGAAATCACATATCTGATATGAGTTTAATATCCATGATATATAAAGAGATGCTACAAATCAACAATAAAAAGACAAATGACCCAATTAAAAAATGGGCAAAAGACTTGAATAAACATTTGTCCAAAGAAGAAATACAAATGGTGAAAAAACATATGAAAAAATGGTCAACATCACTAGCAATTAGGGAAATGAAAATCAAAACTACAATGAGTTAACATTTCACACCTACTAGAATGGCCACTATTAAAATGTCAGAAAACTACAACTGTTGGAGAGGATATGGAAAGATAGGAACACTTAATCATTGTTGGTGGGAATGTAGAATGGTATAGGCACTGTGGAGGACTATTTGGCAGTTCCTAAAGAAGTTGAATATAGATTAGCCACATGACCTGGCAATACCATTACTGAGTATATACCCAGAAGAATTGAGAGCAGTGACACAAAGAGATAACTGCACACCAATGCTCATAGTGGCATTATTCATGATTGCCAAAAGATGGAAGCAAACCAGGTGTCCATCAACTGATGAATGGATAAACAAACTTGTGTATACACACGATGGAATATTATGCAGCTGTAGGAAGAAATGAAGTTATAAAGGATATGACAATGTGGATGAACCTGGTGGACATTATGTTGGGTGAAGAAAGCCAGACACAAAAGGACAAATACTGCATGATTGTGCTATTATGAGCTAAATATATTGTGTAAACTCATGGTGTTAATAACTAGAATATAGGTCACCAGAAAATAGAATGAGGTTAGAGAATGGAAAGCTGAGGGTTAACTTGTGAAGAACTGGTATAAAGGTTGTATGTTAATTTTTGGAAATGATTAGAAAAGGAGAAAGCACAACATAATATTTGTAACTAGCAATACTAGTATATGGGTATGACAATGGTTGAAAGGGAAAGACTAAGGTAAAGTAAAAGGAAAGTGTATGTTAATGTTACAAGATGTTAATGTCAGGCAAAAACAAAACAAAAAGAACCATTATGCTAAGTGAAAGAAATCAAACACCAAGTACTACATATTGAATGATTCCATTTATATAAAATGTCTCAGTATAAATTAATGTAGAAAGATGGAATTAGATTACTGATTGTGTATGAATGGGGAAGGATAGAGGGATTGAGAGGTGAATGCTAAGTGGTGTGGAGTTTTTCATTTTGGAATAATGAAATTGTTCTAAAAATTTTTGTGTTGATAAAAATGCTTCTGATTTAGGGGAAAAAAAAGAGTGAAAGTGACCCAAATGTCCATCAACTGATGAATGGATAAACAAAAGT
Organism: Cabassous unicinctus; assembly: GCA_029593785.1. NCBI lineage: Eukaryota > Metazoa > Chordata > Mammalia > Cingulata > Chlamyphoridae > Cabassous > Cabassous unicinctus. The sequence goes on along the minus strand of JAQZBX010010516.1, from coordinate 33,422 downwards.
TATATCCATGCAATGGAATATTACTTGTCAATAAAAAGGAATAAAGTATGAAAAAAAAAAAAGAATTTAGAATACTTTATTGGCAATTTTTTTGCTTTGAGAACTTTAAATATGATTTTCCACTCCCTTCTTGTCTTCTTGGTTTCAAATGAGAACTCAGCACTTAATCTGATTGAGGGTAACTTGTGTGTGACATGTTGCTTCTCTTTTGTGGCTTTCAGAACTTTCTCTTTATCTTTGCCATTTGACAGTTTGCCAAAGATATAACATAGCTTGATGTGGTTTATTTGGGTTTATTCTGTGTGGAGTTCACTGAACACCTTCGATGTGTATATTCATATTTTTCATTAAATTGGCAAAGTTTTCAGCTATTATTTCTTTTAATATTCTCTCTGCTCCTTTCTCTCTTTCTTCTCCTTCTGGGATTCCCACAATGCATATCTTGTTATGCTCGATGGTGTCCCACAGGTTCCTCAGGCTCAGTTCACTTTTCTTCATTTTTTCTTTTCCTTTTGCTCCTCATGCAGAATGATTTTAATATCCTTATCTTTAAGTTCACTGATTCTTTCTTCTGCCAGCTCCAATTTGCTGCTTTTAATTTATGTTACTGTGGTCTTTAGTTCCATTTGGTTCCTTTTCATAATTTCCATCTCCTTAGTAATATTTTCTTTCTGTGCATATATTGTTTTCCTGAATTCTTCAGTTCTTTGTCCATGTTTTCCTTTAGTTCTTTCAGCATACTTAGGGCTATTTTTTAAAAGCCGTTGTCTGGTATGTCTCAGATCTGGTTTTCCTCATTGATAGTTTCTAATGCTTTATTCTTCTCTTTGCCTGGGCCATCATTTCCTGTTTCTTTGTATGTTTTATAATCTTTTGTTGAAACCTGGACATTTTGATATTTAATGTGTTAGCACTGGAATTTAGACTCTGAATCATCTGTTCCATAATATTGTGTCCAGCTATTGTTATGAAACAGCTTTCTTTGAATCCGCTTAAATTTTAAAGGGTGTGGGAGAACCTCTGCATGGTAACTCAGACTGCATTATAAAAATTTGTGAAATAAGAAAGACTTTTCTGTAAGCCAACCTGCAAACTATTTCAGTATTATGATAAAATTTCATGGAAGATACTGAATTTGAAATGTTTCTTTAAAATATTTTTTTATTTTGAAACAATCTCAAATCTCATGTTGCAACTACAGTGCAATAGTTTTTCTGCAATATTTGAGACTAATTTGCCAAAACAATGTCCCATTACTCGTGAACTTTAATATATATTCCTACAAAAAAAATCCGCCTTTATAACTGAAATACAACCACAAAAATCAGAATATTAACACTGATACATCACTACCACCTAATCTGCAAACCAATTTAGGTTTACACATTTGTCATAATAATCACCTTTACATCAAAAGGATGCAGTCCAGATCAAGCATTGCATTAAGTTATCATGTCTCTTCGGTAACTTTCAATCTGTAAGATTTCTTCAGTTTTTCCATGGCTTTCATGAGCTTGACACTTTGGAAGATTGATAGGTAGTTATTTTATAGAATGTCCCTCATTTGGGCTTTGTCTGCTGCTTCCTTATGATTAGATTTCAGATTAAATATCTTTGGAAGAAAAGTCACAAAAATTATGCTGTGTTCATCCCATTGCATTCTATCAGGTAGCACGTTACTTGTGATGATAATAATGATCTTATGATTAAGTTGATCACTGCAAAATTGCTCTTTTTTCCTTTATAACAAGTATACTTTGCGTAAGTACTTTGAGATTATGCAAATATTGCTTTTCACAAAAACTTTTAAATTACTTTTTATTTATGCATGCATTTACTCATATCAGTATGAACTCATGGATTTCTATTGTATCAAATGAATTATAATCTGTTACTATTACTTTTCACTTAATTTTCAAATTGTCTCAGATATGGCCAGATCAACCACCTATAATCAGGCATTTTCTTTCTTTTGGCATATCCCAAGCATTGTTTGATTATTTCCTTACTTTTGGCACAACAAGATATTCCAGGCTCATTTTTATACTTTTCATGCCCCAGCCCTAGAATCAGCTATATCTCTAAGGAGTCCTAGTTTTTTAGTTGAGAATGGTATTTAGAAACCAAGATCTGGGAGCTAAATGTGCCCATTTGTTTGGGGTGTCATTGTTCCCAAGATCCAAAGCAAATGGAATATATGTATGTAAATGTATCTATTTACCTATCTATATAGCTATCATCTATCATTCTGCCTATGACTATTTATCCATCTACACACAGATATACATTACATATACACACATAGACTAACATCTGTCTATCTATATCTATCTATCTATCTATCTATCTATCTATCTATCTATCTATCTATCTATCTATCTATCTAATTTTTCCTTTATCTATATTAAAAGCCAATAGTTTCATTGCTGCCTCCAATTCCAAACCAATACCACAGGATTCAATATAGTTTCTCCTTTTCATGTTTTCTCCAACAATGAAAAATCTGGCCCCCATTATCCTTAATATACTTATTTGTGTAACCAATATCCTATTGTTGTTACACAGCCTCCCCAACTCCCCATCTTATACAGATACCTTCCTCACACTACTTGAGGTCCAACACTGTCCTTAAGGCTACTGAGCCTTCCCCTCCCACACAGCCTTATATGAATCTCTATCATGCTGGTCCCATCCAGTGAGCTTTGGACTGAATTGTTTAAGGAAGGAAGGGTAAGGAAAAGGAAACTGAAAAAAAAAAAGAAGACAATGACAAGGACTTGGAATATTTTTTAAATAACTTGCTTTCTGTTGCATGGACTCCATTATTTTTGCATATCACATTTAATTGAATAATGTTTCTTTTCTTTATTAGAGAAGTTGTAGGTTTACAGAGCAATCATGCATAAAATACAGGATTGCCATATACCACCCTATTATTAACAACTTGCACTGGTATAGCACATTTGTCATAACATTTTTATAATTGTATTATTAACTTAGTGTTCACTGTTTAGTGTAGTTCCATGGATTAAAAAAAAAATTATTCTGTTAACATATGTACAATCTAACATTTCCGTTTTAATCACATTCAGATATATATTTCAATGCTGTGAATTATGTTCACAATGTTGTGCTACTGGTAGCAACACCCATTACCAAAATATTTCTATCATTCTAAATAGGTACCATGTACGTTTGAAGCCTTATCCTCCCATTCCCTATCCCCCCACCTTGTCCCTTGGTAACCTGTATTCTAGATTCTGACTCAATGAGTTTGCTTATTCTCATTATTTCAAATCAATGAGATTATATAATATTTGTCCTTTTGTGTCTGACTTATTTCACCAACATGATGTCTTCAAGTTTTTTACATGTTCTTGCATGTATCAGGACTTCATTCCTTTTCATGGCTGAATAATATTCCATTGTATGTATATACCACATTTTGTTTATCCACTTTTATTTGAGAAAGTAAAAGCAAAATAATAACTCTTCTTTAACCACCTAGATTTTACTCATTCAATAAATATTTACTGAGGTCCTACTCTGTGCTAGCACAATAAATTTTGGTAAAAAACTCACTTAACTGCAGTTCTTAATTAGTCTATATATTTTACACACTTGCTTTTCAGGGAAATTGACCAATTATAGGAGATCACATCAAGTTGAAGATTTATTCAATACAAGGCCAGTCATGCATTTTACTCTAACTCCTATGACTTATAAATTATACTATATAATGGTAAATTATATTTACAATTATGGATGTGAAAAAGAATATGAAACTCAGTCTTGATCAAGACCATTTCTATATTCACTAGATACAATTTAGAAGTCTTTTCAACAAATGTAGTTTTACTCAATTAACCAAAAATTATATTCCACAAACACCCATTTTCTAGATTATCTATTCATTCAACAAATAAAGCACCTATAAGTGCCAGGCCTATTCATAAAAATAAGAATCTGTCAGACAATGTCCCTGTTCTCATGTAGCTTATCATCGAATGAAGAACCAAAAGACAATAAATAGGCAATATGTGGTATTCCAGGTTATTTTAAGTGTTAAAAAGAAAATAAAGAAAGCTGAGAAAGTGTGAATGAGTGGTGGTGATGGTAAGTGAACTAACTTATATATGTGGTTAGTTTAGTAGTTTTTTCTTGTCATCAGTTTGTCATTTTTCAGTGCTGTTCTCTTTCTGAATATGAGAAATATATTATTGTTTTATTTGCTGTTTTTTATTTATTATATTTGGTTCAAATTTATAGCAAACTCTTAACTATGTTTAAATCATTTTTTAAAGACTAGAATGGTATTAATCAAGACGGTAAATCGGAAAAATGGAAGGGAAGTAAGTGGTTGATTGGGGAAGCAGTTTGAGTACATTGAAATGGAAAAAAAAACCACCTTTTTTATATTGCTTGGCTTTTCTCAGTGAGTTACAGCATCTTCATAATTTTTAAAAGCTATTTGTATTTGAAAAAATATATTCATTGTAGCTGAATTCCGTTTCAAAAAATATATTGATTGTATGCAGATGGCCTTTAAGAAGATTGTATGGAAAATGAAGTGATTGAGATAAACAAAATCTATAAATCTGTCTATTGCTTATTATCCACTTTCTAGAGATATATGTTTCACCAAATTTCTATTTTAATAATTTAAATTGTGCATATGGTCCAAGAATCTTCTATTATTGTCAAGTAATATTTGAGTATTTTAATCCTTTAAATGATATCAATTATTTAAATATTTAATGGCATCATTGGAGGAGACAGGTACCTATTGAACTAAGGATTAAAATAAAAAAGGGAGAGAAAGGTAGAATCTGAACATTGTTAAATTCTAGGATAGAGTTAAAGAGAAGCCAGTAGCATCCATATGTGAAAGAAAGAGCACTGGAAAAGGAATTTTGAGACCTGGCTTGAACTCTTCTTTGTTTTCGTTATGTATAATAATGTTGGGCAAGTCACTTCTACTTTCTCAAACCCAATTTTCTCTTTGTTAAATTGAGTATAGTGTTGAACAGGGTCTAAAGTCAACTTTTAAAAACCACATTTTTAAATTAAAACAAACAAGCAAACAAAAAATACAGTAAAATTTAAAAAATACCGATTAGTCTCTAGGTATCTGCACATACACACAATTTCTCTCTCTCTCTCTCTCTCTCTCTCTCTCTCTCTCTCTCTCTCTCACACACACACACACACACACACACACACATAGTTTTAAAGGAGAAATTTTTTTCAGTCAAGTAAAAAAATATGTTGGATACTCAAATATTAAAATTCCTTTTACTAAGATTACTCATATGTTCTTTTCAATCCTTTCAAAAATTACAGTGATTCTTTAAAATGTTTAGATTTAAGAAAAAAGAAAGTTGGGAGAAATAGCTACAATACATTTCTCTCTTAATTTTTATTTCTTAGTTGTCCACAAAGGTGACTAGATCTTAATAATTTAGATTTTGCATATGTTCAAAAATAAAATTTTTATGAAAAATTGATATATTCTATCTTATTGCTCAAATGAATAATTTTTAAAATATAGTTTTGAATTATTATATGCATTCTAAGAGAGAAAAGTAGCCAAAATAGCTCTCTATTATACAATTTAAATTATTGAGAAAACTCAGTAATATTAAATTTAATTAATTGCAATAATACTGTGACTTTTTCAATAACACATTTATTCACAAGGGAAATATACAATATGCATGTCATTTTTCTAGTTCATATTCAAAGATTTTTTTAAAGAAAAAACTAATTAAACAGTTTTGTAAATATTTCTTTTACTCATATTTCCTCTATAAAATTTAGCATCAATTTTAATACATCATTCCTTAAATATATGCAAATTTATCATACTCAGTATACAGACATATTTGCAAAGGCACAATGTTGAGAAATTTATAAATGTTATTTTAAAAATAAAAATCAAAATGGAAATTTGTGGGAGGCAGATGTGGCTCAAATGGTTGGGCGTCTTTCTCCCATATAGAGGGACCTGGGTTTGGTCCCCAGGACCTCCTGGTAAAATAAAGAAAAATGTAGAAGGTGTGTGGGCCCCCAGGCCCCATGAGTGGGTGAGCCCCCAGGCCCTGCATATGGTTGTGCCGCCAGGCCCCACACATGGGCGTGCCAGGCCCTGCCGAGCCACACAGCAAGATGATGATGTAACAGGAGAGTGACACAAGGGAGAGCCAAAAGATGAAGCACCAAAAAAATAGGAACCAAGGTGGTGCAGGTGGCAGAACGCCTCTCTCCCACATCGGAGTTTTCCAGGATTGAATCCCAGTGAAGACAGGAGGAGAAGGAGGAGAAGAGAGGGCAGGAAACAGAAACAGAGAATTACTCAGCGAATGGACACAAAAACAGCAAAAATGGTTGGGAGAGAGGGGTTAAAATGGATAAAAGTAAATACATAAATAAATCTTTTAAAAAAATGAAAACTTGCTTCACAATAATCAGAACATGCAAAGAAGTAACTCTGAACTTTCATCTAACTAATCCCTATGCAAAATAATTTGATGTTAAACTTTACATTCTTTTTAGCTAAAGACTACCTGAAACCATTTAAAAAATTTCCTGTGATATATTGACATATTTTTAAACCCTTCTCTGAATTGAAAAGCCTAGGATTACTCAAGCCATTTTATAAGGTAAAGAAAGTCACATGAGAATTTAATGAGGCATCTACTACAAAATTAGTGCACCATAACATGGATAGCAAATTTGGACTGGTATAAGGCATAAAAATGTGTTCAAGTGTTCATGGGGCATTATCATGGTGGGTGGAGATTCACACAGTAAGTGAAAAAATATCAAATTCCCATCCTGGGGAGCTCTGCCACATTCTCTACTGAATAGCAAGAATCTCCTCAGTACAAGGGCAATGACTAGTGAAGGAGGATGGGTAATTGATGGGCCCTTGATATTGATGACTGTACTTATGAACCTTTACTTCTGAAATAGAAACTTAGCCTAGTATTGTAGGGTGCCTAAGAGTTACCTCCTGAGACTTTCCTTGTTGCTCAAATGTGGCCTCTCTCTAAGCCAAACTCAGCATATAAATGCATTTCCTTCCCCCTAGTGTGGGACATGACTCCCAGGGATTAGCCTCCCTGGCACCAAGGAATTACTACCAAGCACCAACTAGCAATGCAACTGGAGAAAGACCTTGGCCAAAAGCAGGAAAAGGTAATGACAGATGAGTTTATATGGCTAAGAGACTTCAAAGTGAGTTGGGAGCTAATTCCAGAGGTTACAGTTATGCACATCTCAGCAAGATCTCATTGACTGCCAAAGAAAAGACTACCTCAAATAGCAGGGCTCCTGAGGGCTCTGGAGACATCCAGACACTATAGTCAGTGCAGATAGCTCAGGAGTTTGGTGCCTTGTCAGTGGGCCCTACTTTGGAATTTATGCTCCCATGTGACAGAGTTGAACTCAGTTGTGGTTTCCCAAAACAGCTCTTCTGACCCTGCTATTTGAACCCATAATTAGTACAAGAGTTGATAGTTGTATGTCCAAGAGACTTCAATCTTTGGGCCGTCCATGTACCAACTGGGCCCTGAATCTCAACAGAGTTGCAACACCTACTCTCCAGTTCATTGGGCTCACCCAGGACAGCAAACAAGGAGGTAATGATGGACAACAACCATCCCAAGGAAACGAGAGAGATTACAACTGTAAGCGAGTCCCATCCATCTGCCCTATGGGATCAAATCCCCCTCTCAATTAGAGGTGGAGTGGGCATCACCATCCCAGAATCCTCAGGATTGGGGAATGAACTATGCACCAAAGTAGACTTACTGGTATTCCACTATAGGCTTGTGATTCTAGCAATAGAAGAACTTATAACATTGATGTGGAGGCAATGGCCACTGGAGGTTCTGAGGGCAGGGAGAGGGAAAAACAGGTGTAATATGGGACATTTCTGGGACTTGGGAATTGTCCTGAATGCCATTGCAATGGCAGATACAGGCCATTATATATCTTGCCATAACCTAAAAAATTGTGTGAGAGAGAGTGTAAACTACAATGTAAACTATAATCCATGCTTAGTGGCAATGCTCCAAAATGTGTTCATCAATTGTAATGAATGTACCACACTAATGAAGGATGTTGTTAATGTAGGAAAATGTGGGAGGTGTAGGGAGTGGGGCATATGGGAATCCCCTTAATTTTTTATGCAACATTTATGTAATCTAAGTATCTTTTAAAAAAATATTAAAAAAGAAATTAATAAAGTAATTATTGATAATGCAGGGGGAAAATTTTTGGACTGGGAGGAGAAACAGCCCAAAGACTTTACAAGCAAGCAGACTCAATGTGCAATCACCAAGCAGCTTAGAAATCACAGGGTTATACTGCAGAGGTGTTTGTTATAAAGCTACATTTATTCTCCTTTATAAATCCATAATACTATTTACATTTGCTCACATAAATTTATATTCAAAGGTAGAACCCTATTAAACATCACAGGATTATTTTGAGGATGAAATGAGATCATATTTTTATGACACCTACTGAGTGTTTACCAAGAGTGGGGTTCTGTCCTAAATACTTTACAAGTATTAATCTATTTAATCCTTGCCATGGCTCTTTAAGGTAGGTATGAGATTGACTGAACCAAATGAAATTGCTATTTTATAGGCAAAAAAACAGTTGACTATTGGCAAAATTGTATTTCAACCTAATACAATTATTCCATCCATCTTACAAATGAAGAAACTGAGGAACAGAGAAGTTAAGTAACTTGTCTAAGGAAAACAATTGACTTCTCATCTTACAATTGAGGATACTGAGGTTCCAAAAAGAATAGGTGATTTCTCTAAGGCTACACCGTTATTCTTTTCTCAGAGAGACAGCAAGAGATATGGTATCTGCAGATCCACTTTGTAAATTCCATAGTGCTATAAAAAGTTAAACTGTTTTTGTTGTTACCTTTATGAAGTCTTTTCTTCCTTGTCCACTTTTGGGTCTTTCATTGCCCAATAACCATGGATTACCAGCAAATGAGGACTCTAGTGTTCAAGACAAGACTCTCATTTGTCATCTTCTGAGATGAGTCTTCTCTGAACTGACAGGGTGACTCACAATCACCCATTCGTGGCTTTTTCTGTTGCCAACTCAATCCTAAATACAAAGTTCCTAGAGTACTCTGGTTTGGTCCCAAATTATTTCCTATGATGTACTTGGTAAAAATGAGGTGCCAGGGTTATTGGAGATAACATTTAAAATTCATGAAATGTTATTGTCTTGTGAGTAGAAAAGGTATTTTTCAAACATAGTTTGATATGATTTTATTTGAGCTGGAACCAGAGACATTTTGGAAAATATATACAGCAGGAGAAAGAGGAACTTAAATAGGGACATCTGGTTGTTCTATTTTGCTCTTCTGCTCTACTTTCATCAGTATCTCAGTCACTCCTGGTAAAAAGTTAGGCACTTTGAGGCACATTAACTCTGAGAAGCATTTGGTGCATTGCAATTGGACCAGGAGGGATAATCTTCAACTCTGGAGTAAAGAACAAACACTAAGAACTTCTTAGCTCCCCAGCATGTCCTGCCTTTCCAATGAAGTACTTAAAACAATGTTGCTGGATTTTTAAAATAATAATTTCAACTACAACAGTAACATTTTCTCTCTGTGGTTCTCCTGGACACCAAGGTTGTAGTGGCTACCCTACCAGCATCTGACTTAGGGAGTTAAATAACTTGGGTTTGCAACTAGACTGCCACTTAATTACCTCTGTGATTCTGGGCAAGTTGCTTCACAACTCTGAACATCAGTTTCTCATTTGTAAAATGGGAATTACTACTTCATATAGTTTGGGGTGTGTTAATTGGATGATATATGTAGTGTTTAGAATATTGCCAAACATGCTCAATATTTTATTGATTTCTCATAAAATTGTGAGCATCTTAGTTTAACACGTAGAAAGACTTAGAGGTGCTTGCATGTGTTCATAAAATATTTAAACATCTATCGGGCATTTGGGCTAATTTAAAAGAGTTTCTTTAAAACAGATTCATCTCATTCTTTACAATCTCTTTATTTCTACTTTAGTTTCTTGATATAACTTCCATTTACCACTTACCATCATTTATATCCCATATCAGTTTTCTCAGAATAAATGTACTTCATTACCAGTTACATATATATGTGCCCTTTCTGTTCCTTCCATGTTGTAATACATTTCATTGTTTCTCCTTATCTCTTGATAACTTCCATATACCAAAATAGACATCAAATGTTAACACATCATAACTATCCTGTTCAATTTTCAATGCAAAAAGGAATTCTGCCCTAAAACTAAAACCTGTGAACTAGAAGCATATACAAAAACAAATTAAATCCACTCACTGGGGAGCAGCTATAGCTCAGTGGTTGAGTGCCTGCTTCCCATGTAAAAGGTCCTGGGTTCAATCCCTAGTACCTCCTTAAAAAATCCACTCACTACTACAAATTTGGGATAACAACAACAAAAAGTTACATGTGGACATCCATAGGTATCAATAGAACTATGTACTAGGAGAAGAAAGTGAAATGTAAGTTGTAAGTCACAGGAGGTTAATAGAAGACTGTTGGCTCTGATTTGTTCCTTTTCTTATAGAAGCTTTTAATTACTGCATTTCTAATGCACCTAGATTTGCCAGTAGTTCTCTTTTTTATTCTTCCAATAATAGTTCCTAAGGTACATCCCATAAATTATCCTTTCCTTTCCCTCTCCTTCTTCTCTTTAAACAATTCTGAGAAAGAAAGGGGGGGGGGGAAGGAAACTGTAATTTTAAGTAATTCCTTTGGAGTAGTTCATGTGCTCCTTTAAAAAAAAGTCTAACTGTCATTAGCACTGTGCTTTCCTTTCCCTATTCTTATGCATGCCAATTTATCAGCTGCAGCCATTACTGCTGACCTGACTTTTTTCTGTTTAGGCACTACTTCTAGACAAGCAAGCTTTCTTCATTCATTCCCTACATTCTTTACTTCTTTAACTTATTCTAATTCCAGGTTTCATCTAATGACCCTTAATTTCAAAACCCTTCATTAGGCTGGCCAAAACTACTTCAATCTTTCTGTTTCCTCTTACTCCATGAAAGGCTAGCTTTTTCCCCAAACTCATTTGTTAAGTTTTGTCTCTTAACTTCCTTACCTCTTATATCACTCTCTTGCAAGGACAGTGCTTTTTTTTCTTTTTTAAAGGTCACTAAGTGCTGTCCCTCTTGTCCTTACGATACCTCTGGGAATCTCACCTCTAGATTAATTGAAAGAAAAAGGGTTACTACTGAACTTGCCAAGCAATTTAACAGATATGTTCCATATTTGATAAAATGGCAACAAATCACAATTCAGAAATCCTGGGGAAAGAGAAAAAAAATCAGAATCAGAGAAAAATTTGTGGTAAGAGTGACTCTATTACAAACAACCAGGTATAAGAAGAAAAGAAATAATTTCTTTCTTGCCAAAATAGAGACATTTATTCATTTGTTCATTTATTCATTCATTGATACCATAAACATTCCTGATCCCCCACTATGGTAGGAGTTAGCATATTAATAACAATCCAGTAAAATGTCTCTTTTTCAGGTGAGTTCATTTATGGAATAAATTATTGTTTGTTACTAGTTCTTGCCTCCATTCTTATTTCTTCACATGATGCTATTTGAAGTCAAAACGTACAAAATAAATTATGACATCAAACACTTGATTTTAATTGTTAAAAAAAAATTTTTTTAAGAGGTACTGGGGATTGAACCCAGGATTTTGTACTTGGTAAGCAGGCACTCAACCACCAAGCCACATCTGCTCCCCTGTTTTTCAATGTTGAACTCAATGCCATCTCTCTAAAAATCTTCAACTCTGGTAGTTTAAAAGCATAATAGATTCAAAAAGTGAACTGTTTTCTTCGCTCTTTTCCTTTTCCTGTTTTCTAGTAGAAGGAGAAAAGTCCAACAGTTTGGCAAATAAAAGTGAGGGGAGTGGGCATAGAGGTGGAGAATAAAAAGAGAGAGAGCCACAAAATGGGTAACCAGCCTTTAATGAGTGAAGTTGCTTATGATTCCTAAAGGAATTGTATTTAAATAACTGAATTATTTCATATCTTTAAAAAGATTTAGTTTAAAACAAACTTTTTTTGTCCAACAAACTAGGGAGGAGACATTATTCCCAGTTTAAAGAGAAAACATTTTAGACAAGTTACACAGCTTGTAGACAAAGGCAGAACTGAGGCTAAGACATAAGTTTTCCAAATCCTGGTCCAATTTTTTCCCCCATTATAATACATGCGATTGCCTTTTAAAAATGCACATGCTAATGTAAACTCATAGCAGCAAATCGTCAGTCTTTTTCATATAAATGGTAAAATATATCCCATATTCATGGTTAATTTATGCTTAATCTGTTTTATAGATAATATTTGAAAACAAATTATATTTTTATCAAAATCCTTGGCAAAATTCCTTTTGTGTGTTCAATTTTTTTGATAAAATTTTAATATCTATATTTCATATTACAGTAGGAAAAAGCATCTATACTTGGATTTCAAAGTCAAGTGATTTTGAGGCATGACAGCCATCAAAGATATTCAAATAATCACCACTCTGATAACATTAAGTTGATTGAATATTGCATTCCTCTTGGTTAGAAATGTTTAAAAGTCATGCTCAGTTGCTTTCCCTTACTAAGAAAAATATAGCTTCCAAAGGAAATTCAGTCAGAGGCTATATTACTGTGTTCTTAGAGAAAAAGTGGATGGGTTTGTGTAAAATTCACATGCACCCTTAAATTTTAATTGCAAAAGGTCTCAAGTCCTAAAGAAGTAAAGGTAATACTGGAAGAAATTTAATTGAATATAATTAATTACTATGTTCTGAATATAATCATCACTGTGTCAAAGTTTATCTCAGGATATGGATGTTCAAATGTAAAGACTACCTTCCCTGAACTAAGTTTCAGAATCTCAGTGGTTAGCCCCTAAATGTCAAAATATACTGTCCAATAGGTCTGTTTCTTATTCCTCTTTTTTCCTTATAATATACCTTTGTCTACCACCAGCTCCTTTTTCCCATTTCCTATATCTATTTTTGCCTCACTCTTCAAATTCATTTCACTCTGATCTTCTTTATCCTTATTCTGTAACCTTGTCTTATCTTCACCTGAGATTAGCCTCTAGCCCATAATACATGAAAGGGTGTAAGACCATTTGGTGTACTGAAAACATAACTCTCCTGATTATAGTATATATATATTTTCCATATGGAGCCTTTATTTCTATAGTAATAGAAACTTTTAACCATGCCTTTCTCCATGCTGTTCTATAATCCATCACTCTGCTTTTCTACACTCAACTTCCTTCTCTATTACTGTCTTTAAGGTCTGAACCTCTTTCATCCCTGTTGCTATATTGCATGCCTCTCCCCTCTCAAAAGTTCCTTACTTTTGTTCATAGTAGCTGATCCTCTAGACATCTTATCTAGGGAGAGGATGTAGAGGAGAAAGTCCACCAAAGTATTTAACTTTCATATACTAATTGAGAATGTTGGCTGGAGCAAGTAGCAAGCCTAGATAGTTCAAGAAGTAAACACTACTGGAGTTCAAAACCTTTTAGTAATTTTCTTATGTATGTCTGAATTCCATATTTGTTTCTGATAAACTATTTGCTTGTCTCAACTTTGTTGCAATCGTTCAGGCCAATAGGCATTGAGGCACTATCAGAAATATTGCCAAGCAAAAGGGTCCGGCTTAGCTTCACAAGAGTAACAACAGCAACATAGCTGTTTTTTAAACTATATTGTGTTTATGACAACTACTTGGAGCCCCAAAATAAGTTGCCACTTCAGCCATGTGTACTACATAGACTAGAAATTAGACTCAAAGGAACCAGTTACTCATTGTGCTATGTGCTGGCTCAAGTAAAATTTTTAAAGTTTAAAGAATAGAGGGTTAAAGGATATGCATCTAGTAGTGCTATGTACCCTATAGGCATTTAATAAACCTTTTTTTAATGAATGGGAACACAGAATAGTCAATATTTTGTCAAAGAATTCTTTGGAAGAAAACCACATGAACTCAAACTCTGTTCTTTAAAGTGGTTTTGCCTTAATATTAATGACCTATAAGAGTAGATATTACTTTCCCAGATATGGTCTAACAGCTGAACTCAGCTAACCCTAATATTCCCTTTAGCATCACAGTATAGGTTGTCTTCCACCAGGCCTATGTCCTGAAAGTTCCACGTGATTGGATAGCCAGAGTGGTTCTCATCTGGGATGCTATCATCCCCCAAGGAGCTTTAAGAAGCATGCACACAGACACGCTCCCGTTGTGGAGGATATCTGGCATTGTCGAAAAGACTGGGGAATGTTACAGGCCTTAAGTGGAATGGAAACAGGTATGCTACAGAATCCATAATGCTCAGGACAGTCCTGATCAATAAAAGACTGTCTCATCAACAAAGCCAAGAGTTCCCCTATTGAGAAATATTGTAGCATTGTGAAGATTTTCTTGGCATGCTGGGTAGAGTGAGTCTAACCTTGATATTTGCATGATCTTTGATGAGGTGAGTCTCTCTTGCTCCATTTTCCTGCTTTATTTATCAATTAATATTTACCAAGCACTGTTAACAGGTTAGGCTCAATTTCTACTTTTTTTCAGGGCTGGGCTGAGGTGGGAAAGAGAGTAGTCCACATAAGTCCTAATATAAACAGTTAATAAGACCTGCTCCTTCTCCCTGCTTCAAGCCAGGGCATTTTCTTGTGTGAACTGATGTTTTCTTGTTAAAAGGGAAGAAATGGGTTGCTAGACTCTGTTAAATCATTAATAATTTATTGAGCACTTATTGAATACCAGTGCTGTTCTATATGCTTGCATGTATTATTTCATTTTTATCCTCCCATTAAATATATAATCTTTTCATGGATGAGGAAACTGAGGCCTTGAGTTAAATAATTTGTCTAAGGTCATGCAGGAAGTGGTAAAGCCAACGTTGGAACCCTGCAAATTGACTCCAGAGACTACACTCTAAACAACTAAGTTTGTCCTAGAATAAATGATTTAATTAATTCAACTGTTGTTGTGTGAGGTTGTTTTGTTTTGTTTTGATTTCTGTCTGCCAGACTGGCTTCTCTGGAATGGTTTGTGCTGAATAGATTTCCTTGTCTACAGTTGCCAGCACAAAAGCTTTTTTTGTAAAGCTCTTTCTCTTGGCCTGGTTATTCAAAAGCAAAACACCAGAATTATCAGGAAGGCATGAGGCCACTGGTCCCTGGGGCAGCAGGCACAGAGAAGCTCCCAGTGGAATGAATGTCAATAGAAGTAGCCCAAGTCCTGCCAGCTATTGCGTTATAACCCGATTCATTGCTGTGAAGATAGAATCCAGATAAATGATCACTTGGTCACTAGGCCAAGGGTCCCAGGTAAAGAGCATTAGGGCCTAAGGTGAGGCCAAGACAGCAATAAGAAAAATGACGTCAGAAACACAGGTGTTCGTCAGATTGCCAGGCTGCATCAGGAAAACAAGGATAGAAAAGTTGCATAGCAGTTAAGTCTCACTATATAGAATGGGGAAAAGCCAAACTGTCAGATGAACAACAGAGAGAATACCCCACTGCATTTGGTGACATCTCTACTGCAGCTTACCATGACTACCATGTTAAGCCCCCTGTGCCCAGACTGAATATGTTCTCTGTAAGGTCTTGACAGTGAAAACCATGAATATGATCTCTTAGTTTCTGCTTTCAGTTCCTAAATTGGTGAGGCTACCTCTAGAAATTTATGGAAAGGTTCATTTTCCATTCTGTTGTTTCATTGACCTTCCTTTGTGCTAGGCTGGCCCTATGAATGGAGAACCAGAATGAGACTGGAAAGCTTCTTCAATAGTTGCTAAGAGTAATACTAGAAATTACTGGAAAAGGATAAGCGATAACTCAGGGAATCTGCCATTCTTACTGTCATAAGAGTTAGCATACCCAGGTAAAGGGAGCTATTAGTTGACATGTGACTTATCAGCTCAGCATTCAATCTTTT
>JAQZBX010010516.1:0-17292 GCA_029593785.1 Cabassous unicinctus | reverse complement strand
TCTTTCATATTCTGAATTCTAACCTGAGTTTTCAAGTCTTTAGTTAAATTCAGTGTATTAAAGAGTAGTTTGATAATTTTGGCAAATGTATTTCATGAGGTAAATATATTTTTAATTACTTTATGGAATTTGGACACCTAGTTTTTCTAACTATGAATAAAAACAGATATTCATTGTTCCCACTTGCCAGGATGATCTTGGAAGCCCTATGTAGTTAGCTACTATTTGTGCACTCAGATCATGCTGGTAGTATTGTAGGCTTCTGGAGAGATTAAAAATAAGTATATTCCCTGAATGTGAAAATAAGCAACTATATGAAAATAGATGGAGCCACACAGAAATATTTTCTCTTGCAAGGTTCAGACTTGTAAGTTTGGAAGACTGAGCTCCTTCAGTATAGGAAAAGCTACCAGTTGGAATCCTGATGAGGTATTGAGATAGAAAGAGTCTTTCTAGTGCTACAGAAGGAGAAGCGGGAAAACTATTAAGTGGATGGTGCAAGAATGCCCACCTCAATCTCCAGATGCCATAGATATCCTTATTCCTGATCTACTCATTCTCACTGACAACTTAGTCTCTGTTCACTGCCAAGAACAGTAAAGAAGCCAGCAGGAATCAGATTTAGGTTACTAGGACAAAATTAGAAGCACAAAGATCTGAAACTAAGAGAAAAGCAAACTAAATATAACCTCTTAGACCCAAGTCAAGGAAAAGCACATTCTTTGCAACCCTGAAATGCAGGTGAAAATGAGTTCAACAGGGGAGCAGAAGTGGCTCAAGTGGTTGAGTGCCTGCTTGCCACAGGGGAGGTCCCAGGTTCAGTTCCCGGTACCTCCTAAAAACAAAACAACAAGCAAAAAAAAGAAAAAAACAACTTAGGGTAGCTGATGTGGCTCAGTGGTTGAGTGCTGGCTTCCCACATAAGAGGTTCTAGGTTCAATCCCCAGTCCTGGTACCGCAATAATAATAATAATAATAAAATAAAGTATATTATTGCTCTGGAAGAAGTTGAGCCTGGAGGAGAAGGCAGAGACCCAAACAAGCAGATGCCTCCATGCACCTTGCCATGTGGAAGGAGTCCAGGATTGCCAGGAGCCGAACTTTGCAGAGACAGCATCTCTGATTATGCCTTGATTTGGACACTTTCATGGCCTCAGAACTATAAGCTTTTAACCTAATAAATTTCCATTGTAAAAGCCTCCCCCCGCCCCCCTCCAAAAAAATGAGTTCAGCAGATACTTGAGGGAAAAAATAAATCTAAGAATCCTTACAGACATAGGTATATAAAGGAGGGTTCGGAGAGAAGCAAGAGGTCATTCTTTTGCCTTAGTGATAGGATGATCCTGGGTCAGGGCATGTCCTATAATATTAAGTAGAGATAATTCTTCTATTTGCCTTTTGCTCTTTTCTAACTGCCTCCATATGTCACTCCTAAGCACAGCAAACTGAGTTCTTCAAGAACAATATCTTTAATTCATTATATTCCCAAGATACTCATCTCCCAACTCTGTGAAACATAGTGGAATGACCACAACATGGAGTCAAACTGATAGTTTTGAATTTTGGCTTTGTCATTTACTCTCTGGGGCAATTTACTTATACCTCTTTGTCTCAACTTCCTTATTTAAAATGGATATAATGGTACTTATCTCACATGGTTGAATAAGGATTAAAGGAATAATATATAGCTGGTATGGTGTCTGGCACAT
The DNA here is from genome assembly GCA_029593785.1 of Cabassous unicinctus. Classification (NCBI taxonomy): domain Eukaryota; kingdom Metazoa; phylum Chordata; class Mammalia; order Cingulata; family Chlamyphoridae; genus Cabassous; species Cabassous unicinctus. Next base: position 15,583 of record JAQZBX010010516.1, on the reverse strand, counting down.
GGAAATCATCAGTACATGGTAACTGTGTTTATTATCTCAGTCGTTGGATGTCGTTTGTCATTTCATGAAAAAAAAATTGATCACTAAACACTGTTTTACTTATTTATAAGAAATATATCTCCTGGTAACATTTTTTGGTGATTTGTTTCATCTTGAAAACCACACAGAATGTACTTTTTAAAATAAAAATGACCTTTTTAAAATTATACATTTATCTGTTTATTTAGATATTTAGTTATTTATATTTTGGCCTGGATTGAGATCATGGATACAGGTATTAGTTTATTGTGGCTGCCATAACAAATGACCACAAAATGGGTGATTTACAGCAACAGAAATGTACTCTCTCACAGTTCTGGAGGTGAGAAGTCTGAAATCAAGATGTCAGGGCTGGTTCCTTCTGGAGGCTCCGAGGAAGAATCTATTCCATGCCTTTCTCCTAGCTTCTGGTAGCTGCCGGCCAGCTTGGCATTCCTTGATTCTTGATGCATACTCCAACACTGCCTCCATCTTCACATCATCTTCCTCTCAGTGTCTCAGTGTCTTCCCCTTTTTTCTTTCTTATAAGGGCACCCATCTTTGGATTGAAAACCCACCTTAATCCAGGATGATCTCATCTCCAGATCCTTACCTTCATTACATATGCAAAGACCTTTATTCCAAATAAGGTCACATTCTAAGGTTGCAGGTGGGCTATCTTTTGGGGAGGCACTATTCAACTCACTACAACACGTATAATTAATGACTAGCCTACCTTCTTTAGTTCCTTTAAGTTTCTCTGGACAGCAATGAAAGCATTGAATCTGAGTCCATACTATGTGGTAACTGACCCCTTGCTTGCAGCAATTTTACAATATTAGGGGAGCTCATGTTATCTCCTGTTCAGATACTAATTAATGCAATAGGTAATGTCATATTGCTGAATTTTTGTTTGATTTCATTGCTGAAGTGAAACCCAGTGTATATATTCAAGAAGCATGATAACTGGAATTCTATAGTATCTTAAACTATCAGTGAATATTACTTACAATTATTGTGAAATATAGAAGATAGAGAGGATTTAGGTGAAAAAGTATTGAAGGTTTCTTGAAAATAAAAATCGTTATTATCAATTTGTTTTCTTATGATCGTCCTTTTCTTTTTTCTAGTTAAATATATATATTTTTAAATCTGATTAGTTGACAATTTTGCTTAAGAAAATAAAATAAAAGTCCTATGGCATATATATGGTATTTCACCCATTTTAACTTCAGAGCCATTTGACTTGTATGTTGAGTCCTCTATTCTGGCATTCTCCATTTTCAAATTCTAAAAGTTAGTCTTCCTTAGCCTGAAACACTGCATCTTTTGATTGATAAGCTTTAAAAAAACCCTAAACTCCTAAGTGTTATCTTTTTAAACTAGCTTATGATTAGCACAGCTGTTTTTTCAGTTCATTGTTCTACTGCTTTTGTAAAGAGCTCTGGGATTTTTATGAAGATGCTAAGCTTATAGTGTATTTTTAATCACCATTACAGTTATTGTTATATTTGTCATTAAAAAGAGCACATCTGTAAGACTATGCTGGCATTCAAATAGTATATCTAAGCAATTAAGAGTAAATATTATTAATGATATTGGCAAAATCTGTCATAAAACATACCATAGAATTAAGGAAACATATATAGTTCTCCCAAGCTTTTCTCTGACAAGTACAATTTCAAATATATTTATTGTTTAAATACCCATCTGATGTATTGCTTACAGCTGGCATACCTAGAGATTTAGGGCAATACATCAACTAGTGCTCTGGGGGTGGATCTTACATTGTACTCTCTTAACAATTGTTGGTAGCATTCCTTTCCTCTGTGTCCACTCTGACCTGCTACAAGGTCAAGAAAATGAATATGTGATCCACTTTTCAATATCCTTTGAAAATACATGGATTTCTCACACTGCCTGTTGTCTTTGTAAACAGAACTAAGTAGGTTGCCTAGAAAAGCAATGGAGACAGGGACTAGTGATACGTTAGTCTGTATGTCAAACATGTGAGTATTAAAATAATACTGGATAGCTTTGTGATTCAAATGCCTTGAGCAGATTTTTGTAATCTAGACTGTAAGCTCTACGGGGTCTGGGTCTATCTCATTTAGCACTGTCTCACTAGTGCTCAACACTCTGCCAGGTACCCAGAAGATGATAAAAAATAATTTTTAATAGTAAATTAGGGGGGCGGATGTGGCTCAAATGGTTGGGCATCTGTCTGCCATATGGAGGGACCTGGGTTCAATCCCCGGGACCTCCCGGTAAAATAAAAAATATATATATATAGAAGGCGCATAGGCTACCAGGCTCTGTGTGCCAGTGAGCTGCCAGGCCCCGGGAGCTATGCAGCAAGATGATGACGTAAAAGGAGAGAGACAAGACGAGATGCTCCGAAAGCTCCGAAAACCAGGAGCCGAGGTGGCGCAGATGGCTAGAATACCTCTCTCCTACATCAGAGGTCTCCAGGATAGAATCCTGGTGAAGACTGGAGGAGGAGGATGAGAAGAGATGAACCAGACACAGAGAATTGCCCAGCGAATGGACACACAAAAAAACAACAAATGGGGAAGGGGGGGTTTAAAATGGGTCAAGTAAATAAATAAATCTTTAAAAAAAAAATAGTAAATTAGTGGATGAACAAACAACAAATGTTTCACCACTCTCCATTGCGAAAACTATTAGCTACTTATTCAACAATGACAAATAGTATTGAACAATGTCTGGTGAAAAACAAAACAGAATACATAGGCCATGTTGCCTCAGGCTCAAGCAAAAAATTTTCAAGATGCAGAGAGAGGAGTAAGCACATAAACACATCTGTGAAATAAGGAAATAACTGCAATTACAAAAAAAAAAAAATCACCAAACACAGAGCAGAGTTTGAACTGATTATATAAGCAAGGTATATATTCTGTACAAGAAAATGATGATATAAAGGAACATTTGAAATCAGATTAAAAAAGTATTTAGAGGAGGTGAAAAATCAGATGGAGTTTATTGTGAAAATTTCTTGGAAGAAATAAGTTTTGAACCAGATTTTGGAGGAGATAAGAGCTCTCATTTGGTACAGAGAGGTACAGAATTGATAGATTAGGAAACCACTGTAGGAATTTGAAGAGCCTAATGGTATAAAGGGAAAAAATTATATGAGAAAAATTTTTAAATAAACTCACACAACATAGAAACATTTGAACAGGAAAACCTAATATAATATATGCACAAATGTTCTAAGAATGTTAAACATAATATACTGGTTCATTTCTGTAAATAATATCCTTAAGCCCTAGCAAGGGGGAGGCTGGCTCAAATAATGGCTTCCTGACATCAAATTATTGTACTTGCCTACAAAAGTCTAGTTAATAATCTTTCAAAATCTAACCACCTGTGAGTGAGATGTTGAGGAAGTAGTAATAAATAAACTATTTTACTGCACTTCAGGGGAATGCACTCATAATTTTACCCTACCCAGATCTTGGGAGGGTAATTGTGATAACTTAAGCATGGTTTTCTATAAAATTACAGCGTTTGTCTGTGTATATTAGGTGAAGTAGAGAATTGAGTCAATCAACAATGTTAAGTGAAGAATAAAACAAAACAAAACAAAACTTTTCTCTCAGTTATCTGAATCCTCAAGGTAAGAGGTTTTATACAGAGTATGTTCTCTAGAGCCGTGGTTCCTATCTTGTTCAAAGTATTTTAAGCACTATAGACTGAATAAATAGCCAGTTTCACACTTATTTCTTTGAATAAGTATAGGTGTTTTTATAGTTAGTCAATTAAAAATTCATTTACAAATATTTCTAACCTCAAACATAGCCTAAAATGCCACTTGTATAGATAGGGGAGCAGTTTTCAGAGAAGAGGGGTTGGTTTGGGCAGTGCAAGCAGCTGAAGAGATGTTACAATGTTCTTGCTTTTTCTCAATGAATGCTTATTCCAACAAAACAAAAAGTAGAATTCTTCAACAGTGTTTTTTGAGGTAATATGGTTTTTCTGACTGGAAAAGTTTAGGGACCACCGATCTAGACAATTGCTTGGATCTGTGTTGACAGTTGTGACTTCCTAGGATCACAGGATTAAAGAGCATCTCAGCAAATTTGACATCTTTGGCTGTCATTGTGATTGATGCTCATCACTGCGGCCAAAACCATGATGAGACAACCTCCATCAGTCATGAAGGAAGACTGTCATTGCATGCATGTTGCCACAATTTGAGGAAATCTCTGAACAGTGGAAGCAATGAAACTACAACTTGGCCAATCCTGTAAATTTAGCCATTTATCATATTGCAAGACCTATGGTATGTGGTCAGGGTGATGGATATTAATGATGGGTATGGCTTGATACAAATAGGTTATCATTCATAGGTGTAACTACAATGTAATTTGTATTCTTTTTCCTCAAACTAACTCAAGATAGAATTGGGAAGCTTAACTGTCAGAAATCAGTTAAATAAGAAAGAGAAAATGATTTAGCTTATGCTATACTAGAGTTAGATTACCACAGAATTGAAGGGGGAAAAATATAAAAATTGTTAAATGCAAAGAAAACCAAAAAGTGGACTCTATACATACATCATCAAATCGCAAATTCAGATGAATCATTTTGCTTAGTATAGAGAGCACAGTTAAAAATGGATTATCTCCAAAAAATGCTTGAAATATGGCATTGTAAGAGGTAGTTGTGTTCATTTATTTAATTTTTGCAAAGTAAGAAAATTTTAAGAAAAACAGTATGGCAAGAAAGTACTAAAACTGCTAGAAACAGCAGCCCTGTTAAAAATAACTACAAAAAAGGAACATATACTTTTGCAGAACGAAAAACAAACTTTAAAAAAAAATGTGTTGCTGTGGAATGAAAGCTCTGACATGGCAAATGGCAAAACGTTTAAGTTGAAAATATGGAGAATTTTAGCAATAGAAATAAAACCAGATTTTTGAAAAACATCTGAATACCATAAATGATTTTTAAATATTAATGGTGAGAAGAGTTTTTAAAAAAATTGTATACACATGTTAGATTGGTGAATTTCTATGGAACAGTGGTCACTTTCTACTACATTTGCATCCTTGCATTTAACAAATGTAGGTACACTGTGATGTAAGTCTTTGGGATATTTACCAGTCCTAACCCCTCTTCTTTGAAAACTGGTCCAGTATCTGCAGTGGGTACTTGATCTCATATTTGAACTAGGTGATACTATCCCCATGGCCACAGCTGATTGGATGGGGGCAGAGGGAAGAGAGACAACTGTCCTAAGATGGGTGGGTCTGAATCTCTCTCTAGAGAATTTGGATATGAAACACAGTTAATTAAGTGCTCAAATAGGAAAGGGTTGTAAACCTGGCAGGGCCATGTTTGGACTCCTGCATGTGCTGAAGCAGAGAAAGACACTTAAGAGAGAGAGAGGAAAAGACAAAGGGACACAGAGAGAGACTGATCCGGGGCAAGAACAAGATGCTTAACGAGAGACAGCCCCCATGAAATGTTTTTGTTCTGCACATCCTTTTTATGGTTCCATATGAGGTTTGCCTGGAGTTCCCAACCTTGGTTTCTTTGAGTTTTCCCTACAGTTTTATTAATAAACTTCTCCTATAGTGCTTAAGTAATTGACTATGATTTAAATTTAGGGCACAGAGAAAAGAATTAAGTTTTGCAGAATAGAGGGAGGCACCACATTCTCTTCTTTTAGCTTTCTTTATTGGTAAAGTTTATTAAAATATAAAACCTGCATTTACAGAACCTTTATATGTTACCATAACAATGAAGGAAAGTATGCTTGGTGATTTCTTCCTAGTCGTATGGTTTCTTAGTAGATTGGCATATGATTTCTAAACACATAATCCTCCCACAGATTTTGCTTAGTCAAAACTTGAAGATTTTGTGGGGGGTTAGATAAGGGGTCGGGTGTGGGGTGGTGGTTGTGTCTGCTCAGCCGTCTCCACAATGCCCAGGGCTGAAGAGGCCAAGAGGCTAGCAGGCCTCAGGGCTGTGGAGAAACACATGAGGAATAACCAAGTGCTGGGAATTGGAAGTAGTTCTACAATTGTCCATGCTGTGCAATGAATGGTTCAAAGAGTCAAGCAAGAGAATCTGAACCTTGTCTGTGTTCTCATTTCCTTCCATGCCTGTCAGCTTATCCTGCAACATGACTTAACCCTCAGTGACCTGGACTGATACCCAGAGATTGACTTTGCCATCGATGGTGCTGATGAAGTGGATGCCGACCTCAGTCTCATCAAGGGTGGCTGAGGTTGCCTGACCCAGAAAATTGTGCTGGCTGTGCCAGTGGCTTCATCATGATTGCCGATTTCAGGAAGGTTTCAAAGAACCTCAGGAATCAGTGGCATAAAGGGATCCTCATTGAGGTCATTCCAATGGCCTATGCCCCAGTGAGCCAAGCTGTGACCCAGAAGCTTGGGGGTGTGGTTGAACTTGTGAATGGCCTTCAACAAGGCAGGTCCCTTTGTGACAGATAATGGGAATTTTATACTGGATTGGAAGTTTGACCAGGTGCACAAAAGGAGTGAAGTGAACACAGCTTTCAAAATGATCCCAGGCGTGGTGGACACAGGCCTGTTCATCAACTTGGCCCATAGAGTCTACTTCGGGATGCAGGACAGTTCAGTGAGCACGAAGGAGAGGCCCTTCCACTGACCGGCGGGTATGGAATGTGTGTGCACTTTCAGTGCCCAGCCCACAGCCGGGGTGGACAAGCCTCTCCGAGGAGAACCTTTGCTTTAATATGTCTGTGCCAGCGTGAAAGCTGGTGGGCTTGGGGGCTAAGCCCAGTCTTCTGAAGTATTGTTATTAAATGTCTTTTTAAAAAACAAATATAAAAATATATACTTGTACTATTAAAAATATTTTTTTTCAGTTATGTAAAACTTGATTTCATGTTTTATATGAAATATTTACCTAAAAAAAGCAGGGGGAAGGGCTGTCTTTAAAACTTTTGACTTACCCCTGCTAGTGAAGTTTCTGAATATTGGGTTTGCTGAGAAATAAAAATAAAAACTTCTCTTCTAAGCTGGTAAAAGGAAGGACTCAACCAACATTGATTTCCTGATGCCTTACTGGAAACTTTGGGAGTTTGTTTACTTTTCTGTCACTCTCTGTTTTTAGTTTCTGTTGTGATCCTGCACACCACCTAGTTATATTTTAAGACCAGGTTTACAAAAGTCAACCAGGTGGAGCACTCAGAGTGGAAACTCTCAGACAGAAAATGTGGCTGTACTATATGCTAAGATCAGGGTGTTAATTTAGACAACAGTTGTTAGAAACAATTAGCCAGAAACTATTGCCAATGCTATCGAAACACTGCAATGAAACATGAAGTATTTTTTATAAAAACGATTTTCTTTTTGTTGCTAATGTTTTTTCTGCTTATTACTTGTTTGGTTTGGCATTAGAATTCGTCACCTCCTTATATTATTTGAAATAAAACAGTTTGGTGCGCCCCCACCTCCGCAAATTGAAGATTTTGAGACAGTTGGTCAAAATTAGGCTACAAGATTCTTGCTCTATAGAATTTGTTTTTGCCTAAGTATGCATGACTTGACACAATTTGTACTTCAGTAGAAGTAAAGAGTTTAGAATAAAAACTCTGATGAGTTACCATCTTCCATCTACAAAACTCATAATAACATCCTAGAATTGATGGTTTATGGAAATAGGCAATTTGAATTATAATGGGAAATATATCAATACTCATTCGTATCATTCTAGGCACTGAAATTCAGCAGCGAAAAAAAAAAAAACAGATAAAAATCTCTGCCCACATGGAGCTTATATTGCATTTTTCAAAATGTTTAAAATTGTATATATCATTTTAACCGAAGGGTTGCACTTTTTAGATTTGTTTATTACATTCACATAATGGAATATTATGTAGCCATTAAACATGAATTGTTTAAGAATATATTGTTTGACAGGTTCTTTCTCTTTATTTTGCAACATTAAATCCTATTAGAACCAACCTCATGCTTAAAAGATAAATATTGTGCAGTATTAATTTTGGGGGGATGTTATGTGGCTAGAAGAGGAGATTATTATTTTTAAAAGGACTATATTGGGTTAAAAAAATAAGTAGTTTCTCATCCTTATGAAAAATGCATAAGTATTTGTGCATATATATTTTTTTCAATTGGACTAAATATGTATTAAAAGGTTTATGGCTGTTGTCTCTGAGTTGTGGGATCATAGATAATTTTTATTTTTCACTTATTACATCTCCATATTTCTAAAGTGCAGTTAAGCCTGTATTAACTTGGTACGTTTTGCCTCAAGTCTAAGACATATGGTGTTTCACATTTTCATATATTTAAAATAGAGAATTATAAGCTCAATGAGGGCAGGAACCTTGTGTGCCTTGAGAATTTATTTGAATCAATGAACAAGTCATTGTCAAAAAGAAAATTTCCACACTTCAGGCACAGAAGTATGTTGTAATGTGATTGTCACTGTGTGTGTGTGACATGACAATGCCTACATTCCGATTAAAACTTTTGTCACTTCAGTTGACTTATTTGTATTGAGAATGCCATATGAATTTTAACTTAAATTTGGATCAATCTTTGTTGTTTAAAATGTCTTTTGAAAGTTTTGGAACTGAAGCAGCACAGTGTACATAAAAGAATTCAATGAGAGACAGTGGATCGTTAACAAAAGATCAAGATGGATTCTCACTTAGGTGTGAACATTTATCTGTCCGAAGTTCCTACTGAATGCATTTTAATTAAGAAAAAACCAACAAATGAACAAAGCAAAAGAAAACAGAAAACCTGCAGATAATATAATGTGAGTCATATAATGTGAAATTTAACAATCAGTCCAAAAAGTGTCAAGAAAAAGGTAAAGTTTTGGAGCATAGCGTAGTAAACATCTGTTGTTTTTACCCCTTCATATCTATATTGCCACTTCTGGTAAAATAGGACCTGTTGCCTCCAAAAAATTCCCTTAGGGAACCGCTTCTCAGCCCATGTACTCTAAATAGGTTTGACCCATACATCAAAGTCCAGAAATGTGCTATCCAATACAGCAGCTACCAGCCGTATATGGCTGTTTAATTTAAATTTAAATTACCTAAAATAAAATAACATTTAAAATTCAGGTCCTTAGCTGCATTAGGCACATCGCAAGTGATCAGTAGCCACATGTGACTAGTGGTTACCTTATTAGACAATGCAGATTTTAGAACAATTCCATCATTGCAGAAAGTTCCCTTGGACAGTGCTGTGAGGTTTTGGTCACTCAGTGAATCCCATGTGAATCCCATGTGACTGGAAAAATTTTTGAGTCCATGAGCCAACAGTATCTGAAGATTACCCACAGATTTTTAAGTTACAAAAGCCAATAACATCTTTTTGCTCTGTTCTGTTGTTTAGATTGCAACTGAAGGAATATTAGCTGAGATATACAACTGAGGGAAACAAACTGAAATGCAATATGTTAATGTCACCATAAAGGTTCAAGAGAGTTTCAAGGATATAAAAAAATTTTTGAGTCAAACTTTGTGATTTAAGATGAGTGTTATGTAATTATATAGATAAATGTATGCTATTGTCATTTAGCAAAAAGAAATTGTATTTTTATATTCAATGTAGTTTATTTTCTGAAGAGCTATTAAGAAATCAGTGGAAGACAATCTTATAAATGATAGCTTCTAAGAATCCATGAATATGATATATATTTGCATTAATATATAAAACTTAAGGAGGACAGTAAAGACTTTTTTTCCATTCATGGGGCTTACACGTGCTCCATGTTTATTGATGTGTAGGTGTTGTGTAATATTTTCTTATATGGTTTAAAATGGTTATGGTTGAATTTGGTGTAGCCTACTTTCATCTAATAGCTGTATAAATACTCTTTTTATACTCCTAATATTAGATAGTACTTCTTATGATGATAAAAAAAAAGAAATTTGTATAATTGGACATTATTAAAATTTTGTTGAACTGTCTTATTTAATTTTATGTTTCTTTTCTCTTGTTTCTCACTTCCAGTTTTGTCCCTCCTAAGAACTGCTTTGATTTCCAGAAAAAGCAGTTTAAAAAAAATTGGAATGAATAGGTGAAGAAAATGAAAAGGTTCAGTTTATTAACATTAAGTAAACTTTAATGTTTGTTCAGGTCTTTCCAAATTTTTTTTTTTTTTTTAATTTCTGTAATACAGGTAGGAGAAACATTCGGCCCTAAATTGAGTTGTGTTGAGTTCTCCACTTTCACTCTGATAGCTTTAGTAGCAATTTGTTTGCATATATTTCAATTCTATTTGCATAATACCATATAATTAACAAACAAACAAACAAAAAAACAACAACCAAGAGAATAGATTTATTTCTAAAAACAGCAAGTGTGTGGTGGGGTAACCGGATGTGTTTTCTCACACAGTTCACAAAATCATGTTTTCTTTCATATCGCATTCCTTAAAGTAGACTAACCATGTAGAAGTTAGTCCATTTGCAGAAAGGCTTCCACAGGAATCAGTGGGAGATGTTCAAAAAATACCCTGAGTCAACCCGCTGACAATGATCAGGAAAAAATGATAAACTCCATAGCATTTGGGCTGTATACAAAGAACCATCACATCCCAGACTTAGGGAATGATATATGATGCACCTGGAAAAGTGCATTCAGTTTGGATAAACTCAGTTCCAGAAATATGTGGAAGATTGGAGAGAGTTAAGAGAAAAATTTGTGAAAAGAAATGATGAAGTGACTGGGGAGATGAGGTTGGGAGGAGGCCTGAGATTGAAGATTAAAGCAACTGCCTAAGTGACTTCTAAGAATTGACATGATAAAAGCCAACAAATATTTTAAAATAGTGAATACTATAGAGACAGAGGAATTATTTGGAATGGTTAAAGACCACAGCAAAAGAAGCAAAACTGAGAAGGCCGACATTCTTGCTATGTTTGGGAAAAATGAAAAACTGAAAAAAAATAGTAACTTTTGGAATTTTTCCTTAAGGAGTACATAGGAAGTTTTTTTTTAAAGATTTATTTATTTATTTATTTATCCCCCCCCTTGCTGCTTGTACTTGCTGTGTCCATTTGCTGTGTGTCTTCTCCGTGTCTGCTTATCTTCCCCTCGCTGTGAGGTCCTGCTGCATCAGCCCCTCGCGCCCTGCGGGCCGGCCTGCCCTCACAAGGAGGCCCCGGGAAGCGAACCCGGGGCCTCACACATGGTAAACGGGGGCTCTATTGGTTGAGCCACACCCACTTCCTGTTGTGAGGGCTTGCTGCATCAGCCCACTAGGCTGCGTGGGCCGGCCTGCCCTCACGGGAGGCCCCGGGAAGCGAACCCGGGGCCTCCCATATTGTAAACAGGGGATCTATCGACTGAGCCACTCCCGCTTCCCAGGAAGTTTTAACTCATGGCAAAATTTTTCCACTAATGGATTTCTTTTTTATTTAAAAAAAAGTTGTAGGTTTACAGAAAAACCATGCATAAAATAGAATTCCCATATTTATGGCAAATTTAAGACGAAAAGCAAACAAAACCATGAGGAGGGGCTTGTTGGATGAAGATGATTGGAAAGAATGGATGGTGGACTATAGGGCTGTGATATTCTTTCCTACTTAGTATTTCCATAAATCTATTACAATGTAAAAAATCCAAATTTATATTGCCATGCAGCAAGGTTTTAAACCAAACTTTTAAAGAACCCATTATTACACAGTTTGCCCTGGGATCTCTCACTGTTATAGGGAAGAAAAGTGTTTTCAAACTGTAGTTTTCCAAAAACAATTCAATTAAAAATAATTTTAAAAAATTGAAATCCTGCTCACAAGGGTTAACAACTACAGAGGTGTCCAATAGATATTCAATCATGAAAATTCAAATACTCTTTTCATTAAGTCTTTCATGTCTTGTTCCAAAGCTAAACCAAGATAATTGTTTTGGGGCTAATTTCTGGCACTATTTAATAACACCTCCTGCTAGACTTCTCATGTAAACTCAGCAAGAGGAAATATTCCAGTAATAGAAAAATACTTTTGCTCATTTTACAGCTCAAATTCATACTTTTCTTTACAAAAGAGTTCCCACTGTTTGAGTTTGGCAACTGCCATACCAACTGCATTGGGGAAGATTGGATTAGGAGGCAAAGCTGACTGTGCAGTAAAGTCCCCACTCTATAGCAGGATTTTTATGTAAATTCCATTACAGTTCATATTTCCGCAGAAAATGAAATAGATTCAAAACACTTCAAGGTTTCTAAGTCAGCAAAATAATGAACAGGATAGTCCCCTAAACTGTTTCAAAACATTTTTGACATTTGGTCACTCATATAAATGGGCTTTGTATTTCTTCTTTTACATAGGGTTTCTCTTTTTAATGCTACATCCTAACAGCTCATGGCTGTTAGGTAACTGCAAATGTGTGTATATGAAATACAAAGAATTCATCATACTTTAACATTCAGTATGTGGCAAATTTTCCATTATGTTTCCTAAAGAAAATACAGACAATCTTTTCTCTAAAATGCCACTCCTTCAGACTGAAAAAGGAAGTACACATACCTTATAGACTAATGGTAGTGCCAGAGGGATATGCTTTTGTCGTTAACTAACCACAAAATTAAAATTATGTAGATTTATCTATAATTATTCTTTTATATAATTTGTGATGACAAGAATGGGTAAAAGTATGTTTTCAAAAGACTAGCCCTTAGGGACAATATGTTTTTGGTTTCCAAATGAATCTTTCTTAGCAATAGATGACTATAACAGAAGCATTCAAATAAAATATTCTGTAGCACAATATATAAAATGTATTCTTTCCCTTCTGCTATTGTCATTTTTAGTTTCATATACTATCTTGTGCCTGAAAGTGAAATTCCCATTAGTGTCAATTGAGAATCCAGGCATGGGGTAAAGGAAACCCAAGATTTTGGCAACAGTGACACAATTCTCCAAGCGAAGCAAGAATGTGAAAAAAGAATGCATTTCGCATATAAAGTAATCTGGCAATCCATTATTCTAGTAGTATAGTTGAACTTTTCAAGGAAATATGCTCATCTTTATTCTAGGATGACTAACACACATGTAATATTCCCTTTGGTATATTTAATAATTTCAGTCAAAATAGGAAAGCTATTGACATTTCACCTCATTGCCAAATCAAACAAGATTAGTCATACAAACTGTGTCTCTCTGATAGATGAATTCTGACGGTGAAATGTCAAAACATGATGCATGACCTTTGGCTTGTGCTTGGCCTTTTGGGAGCCATGTGTTGTCTTTCTCCAAAGAAATGAAGCCCCACAGCCCAGAGTTCCTGTGGAACTATGCAGAGAGTCATACCTGACTAGTTCATGACTTTTACATTCTAGAATGTATCACTCTTCTGGAGCTCTCAAATGCACTCAAGAGTTATAGAAGCAGTCTCACTCCAAGCCTTTGTTTTGGGAAGTCCAGATGACTTGGAGAAATAGCCAGAAGAGAAAATGGAGACAATGCCATCAATCAATGCTGGAGGTTGCCAGCTAAGGTATAATGATAACAATACTGAGTACTAGCTCAGGCTTTTACTGATTTCTTTATTTACAGTATCTAGCATAAGCCTTACAACAATACTATGTAGTAGGTTTTATTATTGTTTCCATTTTACAGATGAGAAGACTGAGGGTCAGAAAATTTTAGTACCCAGTGTTTCTCGAGAGCAAATGCTATCTGGTGGAGTTAGATTTGAATCCACGGCCAGTGTCCTTAACCACTTTAAATACCATCTTTCCCTTCAATATGGCCCACCACCACCATAAAATAAAAATAAAATAAAGTAAATCATGTAATTTACCTGATATACATACTTTACAGATTATATATTGATTTCTGTGACTTCATTTTCCCTTTTATGCTGCCTTTGGTGGTTTTTAACCTGCTTTCATCCGGCTTTTAAATTCTGATTTTCTTGGTGGTGGCGCTACGCAGTTTCTCTGTACAACCCTGACCAAATCACAGTTGGTAATATTACTTTAATTTTCCCCTAAGAGATTTTTCTTTGCAAGTGCTAACCACACAGGGAAAGAGAAGATAGAGACTCCTCACCCTATTTTTGGTCTATATGATTTTGACAGTAACAAAATGTAGTTTCTGGAAATATAAGTAATATTTTAATGACAGTAACAATAGCCAATGAATGAGCATGAGCATGGACTCATATCAGGCCCTGTGCTAGATACTGTGGCTATAGATCTCATTCAGCACTCATTCATGACAACCCTGGGAGTAAGTATTGCAATCATTTTATAGATAAAGAAGTGAAGGGAAGCGGGTGTGGCTCAATCAATAGAGCTCCCGTTTACCATGTGGGAGGCCCCGGGGTTCGCTTCCCAGGGCCTCCTTGTGAGGGCAGGCCGGCCCGCGTGGCACAGTGGGCTGATGCAGCAAGACCTCACAGCAAGGGGGAGATAAGCAGACACAAAAGAAACACAGCAAATGGACACAGCAAACACAAGCAGCAAGGGGGGGGGATAAATAAATAAATAAATAAATCTTTAAAAAAAAAAAAAAGAAGTGAAGGCCTAAATAATCTAAGGAACTTGCTTAAGGTCATGCAAAGTGTGAAGCAGCTCTGATCCAACAGATGTCTTTCTGCCTCCAGGAACCTTGCTCTTCTCCTTACCACACTGCCTACTACATCCAGGAATTTGAACTGTTCCAAGCTACCTTCTTTAAGGCTAGAAATAAACTTTTAAGATCTGATGGACTGTGTTAGAGATGAAGAGTGCAGGGCATTAGTATAAGATACAATAGCATAAATGCCTTTCTCTCTTCCCTTTTTGCCACATCTTTCTTCTCTCTGCAGTCTCATTTTCATATGAAATGATAGTATATACTTCAGTGTTTCAGCAATTATGATGCTGTGCAGCTTTGAATATCCTGGCGGTGGTGCCATAAGTGAAGAGAAGAGATAAAATGTCCCTAACTTTAGTACTGCCAAGTTTAAAGGTGCCTGTGAGAACAGGATCTTCCTTAATCTGGTTGGCCTAAAAACCTCAGCTATTAATTGTAACACCAGGTTCTGTAATGCCTACACTGAATCTGAAAACTTGGCTTCCTTTGACTTCTGTTCTTTATTATATCCTATTTCCTTGGTTGCATGAAGAAACAATGAATGAAAAAGCAAGGAGTGGGGGGTTCCCCCCACCCCCAGCATTTGGCAATTTGACATGCATGCAGAACTGTATTTGTCTGTGTCTCATCCTTTTGAAGGTAAGCTTTTGGTGAGTTCCATGCATGTCATGTCGCATTAAGTGCTCACCAAGCTCTTACTCAATGCTAAACATAATAACTCTCATATTCATTCAAAAGAAAACCTTTATTTTCTTATGTCCAGCCAACTGAAAAGATTCATAAGGATGATAAGAGGTTGAAAGGTGATTTTAAGTACAAAAATTTACAAGATGTATATACACACAGAGAGAAAAATCTCTTTTTAGGAAAATATTTTTTGAGTTGTTGCTCTTTCTCTTGTTTAGACCTAATATCTAGATAAAACATTTGTTCAAAGCCGGTACATATTGTATCACTCAAGATTATATGTATGCCTCC
>JAQZBX010010515.1:0-44215 GCA_029593785.1 Cabassous unicinctus | reverse complement strand
CGGGATGACACCAGGAGCCAAGGAATGTGGGTGGCCTCAAGCAGCTGGGTGCAGCCCCAGCTGACAGCCAGCAAGAAATCAGGGGCCTCAGTCCTGTGATGGCAAGGAACTCAGCTCTGTCAACCACCAGAATGAGCACGGAAGCAGCTCCTCCCCTAGAGCATCCAGAAAGGAATGCAGCCTGCGGACACCTTGCTTTTGGCCCAGTGAGACCCAGGTAGGACTTCGGACCTATAGAGATGTAAGATGATAAGTGTGCGTTGTGGAAGGCACTAAGTTTGTGATCATTTACTCTGGCAGCCATAGAAAACGAGTACGGTAGGTAAAGCATTTATAGCCACACTTAACTATACAGAGGGAGATTAACCCAGGAGCCCCAGGTCACACACCTGGAAAGAGCCAGGGCTGGAGCCCCTCCACTCTACAGCCAAACACGAGAACAAGTCCAAATCAAGTTACCAGACAGAAATGCATAGGCTGGACTTTGAACTTACTCTACCCAGAGTTTGATTTCTTTTTTAAATAATTAAGCTTATTTTTTAATAAGTAATAAAAATAACACAACTGCAAGTTGTCTCAGGAAAATTAAAAGGAAAGGTCCTGCTCATCCAGGCATTGATGATGGCAATAAAAGTGAGTCTGGGGCTTGGCGGAAACTCTCCGGGCTGCAGAGTATTATGAAAATACTAAACTGCTCGCATAACAGTTGGTAAAAAATCGCTTCCCAAGAGCAATGTACTGCTGTCTGGGCCCCTGCCTTGGGGTCACAGCCTCATCCTGACCCCACAAAATGCAGACACTAAAAAGGGCAGGTGTGGCACAGCTGGGATGCTCCATGACCCTCCCACCATCCATCTAGAGGGATGTGACCACACAGGAGACCAGGGAGAGGTGGAACCAGCGGGTCCAGCAGGTGGGTGCCCTTGGATAAACCATTCCTACCTGGAAGGAAATGCTCTCCTTGCCTCAGGTGCTTGATGATCTGGAGAATATCTGGAAAATGCCCAGACCTTAGATCTGGCCTCGAGCCACTTTACTAGCACGTGGCCACGGGCAAGCCACGCGACCTCTCCAAATCTGTTTCCATCTAGGTAGAATGGGAACCCTAAGAGGCTGCTCCAAGGAGAGAATCTACTGATTCAGCCACCACATAGATCAACAATTGCCAGCATGACACCTGGGCACCCTGTGAGTGGGCATCCTGAAGAGGGCACAGCTCTGAGACAAGAGTTAAAAGCAGGCTGTCCCGGGAACCTAAGGCAGGCTTTGCAGGGCACCACATCCCCAGGCCCCGGGACCCTGGTCCGCTGCCCGTGAAGCCTGTATGCCTCACCCTGATGCCCCTGCCCTGCCCACGTCAGGGGGCAGCCACATGCTGCTGGGTGGAAAGAACACCAGCCAAGCCCCGTCCCTGCTGGGTGCATGATACGTGCCTGACACGTGAGAAGGAAGGTGGGAACTGAACCAGCTCTTTCCTCCCCAATAACCATGAAGCCTTGGCGTCGAGAAAAATGAAGCTTGGAGACCCTTTAGTATAACCCACAGCCCAGTCTACGTTTACAGATAGAGGAACTAAACAGCGGAAAGGGGAAGGGGCATCCACAATTCACACAGCAAGTCGCTCAATCCCTCCCAGCCTCAGTTTCCTCATCCATCCAGTGGGCACGTGGCCTGCCCTGTCCACCTCTCCAGGTGGAGGGATGTGCCAAGGGGTGCTCACTGGGAGTGTTCCTGTGAACTGCCAGGTGCCTTTCACCACACGAGTGACCACCTAACAGAGCCCACATGCCCACCACTTGGGGCTCCTGGGACGAAATAATGCATGTGCAATAAACCCAAGGTGTTAGGTAGTTGTAAAAACAGACGGGAATTTCTGTTCATTTCCAGGGAAGCTTAAATCTTTCTCATGTGTGCATCCCAGTTTTGCAGCTTTGGGAACAAATGGCACTGCATTGTAAAGGTGTTATTTTTCTTTAAACACTTCCCTTAAAACCGTGAGAACCCTAAAGGGATCTTACATTTAAGCTCTCTGTGTAATCTGGATGATTGTGAGAAGCTTTCAAATACCTTTTTTTAGTTTATTTTGCTTTGTTTGGAGCCACAGAGCATAAGCACAGGGTAAGTCCTTTGGTTCACATCACAAGCCCCACAGAGCTCTGGGGGCATCTCTTGTTTTCATCTTGAACAGCGGCCCTGGAGGAAGGCGCAATGGCCACTGCCATTTGAAATGAGGACACCAAGAAGAAACAGGAGGATGTGAGCCGGGTTTCTCCATCCCAGGTCGGGACCTCCTCAGGGCCCTGAAACCACGTGCACTCACATATTTTTCCTTGGAAGCTTCCAGATCTTCGACTTCGCTCACATTTGATCAGGAATTGTCATTTCATCTCAACCCCAGTTGATGATTAAAAGGGTGGCTCTGTTTCTGGAATGACATGATGGGGCCAAGATAGAGCACTGGACCCCACACACACCCACCTCTATGCAAAGACACAGTCATTCTCCAAATGACTCTTCGTGGAAACAAGGGAGGCCCTGGATAGGTGCAGCAGTTACAAGGCCAGTGATTTCTAGCGGGCATCAGCCCAGCATTCTTGGAAGGACCAGTGCAAGAGCCAGGTGAGGAAATACAAGGGACTCTGGCATTGACTTCCAAGCAGGCTTGGAATTAGAGCGTGTCAAAGGTCATAATTTAGGTGACACACACACCACGGTTCAAAATTCACTCTATCACTTTCTCAGTGAGCAACATTAAAAAATGTCTTTTCTCTCTGAACTTTGGGTTTGTCAGCTGTGAATGTGGGTGATAATAACCTCCTCCAATGCTCATAAAGATTGAATCAGATAACGCAGCTGCAGGGCTCCTCCAGGCTTGTCAGTTTCCCTGCCCCTGCCGTCACAACCCTACCAGTGCCCTCGAAGGTACAGGTTAGCCGCTCGTGCTCATCCAGACACCATCAGAGGCGAGCAGGGGGTCTGGGAGGAAGGGGTCCTCCTGGGGGCAGGGGGCTGTGCAGAGGTGGGAGCTATGACTTGGACGTGGGAGGGAGGTCAGAGGGCATGTTCCCAGCCAAGGTGCTGGAGCCAAGACCTGCTCGAGGAACCTTCGGGGTGAGGCTTCCTCTTAAAGGAGCCTGCAAGCAGCCCCTCACACAAAAGCATGAGAAGCAGCTTGGCCTGCACACTGCAGGAGCTCGGCAGTGCCCGTGGCCTGCTCTGACCTCTGGGGCTGGACACTCGTTGGGGGGAGGTGGTGACACCTCCAAGGCCTGGGCCCGGGGGCCTGGTCCATGCCAAGGACCTGAAAGAGGCACAGACCCGAAAGCGAGCCAGGTTCGCGGCCTGGCAAGCGTCAGGGCCGCCATAGGAAGCAGGAACCACACCCGGCCCAGCCTTCCTCCTTTCTGAGAAAGACCATCAAAGCAGGGCGGGGTGCACCTCAGAAGAGCAAGGAGGGTTCCAGGGCACGTCAGGGCTTCAGCTCTGCTGAGAGGAAGTGCCGGCTGCCCTCCTCTCCTCTCACCTGGACCCCGACCACGCTCAGCCAGCCGGCCACCCCGGCAAGGTTCTCCTTCCTGGCTAGTGACCCCAGCTCTTGGTCCAACCTACCCAAACCACAACTGTCACGAAAACCAAGGCGGCCGGGGCACGTACCCCATGCTTCACTGCTCTGGGCGCCACATGGAGGAACTGGCCTCCCTCAAAGTTTGCAGTGGCCCTTTGGGTCCTATTTTACAGCTAAGAAAACCGAGGTTCAGCCAAGCTGAGTGGCTTCCCCGGTCGTGTAATGAGAGCCCTGCTCTGGGCTGCTGGATCTCACCTGCCTCACCCTCCTCTGGCCTGGGGACCAGCCTCCAGGCAACGTGGCTCAGTGAACCGGCTGCCTGGTCTTGGACAAGGCACTTCAGCTCTCAGAGGCTCCACTTTCTCCTCTGCAAGCGGGAGCACAACCTCACCTGCTCTGGACAGGGGATGCACAAAAACGCACACACACCCCGCCCCCCACTGCCCGGCACACAGCATATAGAAGAAATGGCAGCTGCTCAGTGGGGGTAAAGAGGTCACTTAGGAGAGAAAAGAGAAACGGGCAAACAGACAGAGATACGGGGCCTCTCTAAAGAGCCAACAAGTTAATCTCCAGACACAAGTAGCAGCCCAGAAACACCCTACTGAGCAAAGCAAGCCAGCCCACAGGCTGTGCTGTTTTCTTCATGCTGAGAGAAGAGAGTCTTAAAAAGAAGGGAAACCTAGGATGGCCTGGCTGGGAATGAGGGCATGCCGGTGCAGCAATTAAAACAAAACCAAACTCTCCAATTTGTTTTTATCCCAGCTCCATTCGGCTCCAGGAGCGCCCAAAGTGGAGAAGGCACACGCAATCAGCTGATCTCCCCTGGCTCCAGCCTCTCCAGTGAGCTGCTGACAACTAACTGCCAAGGATTTGGCAGCTTCTCAACCTCCCCAGCACTTCCCAGGTAGGTCCTTACCCCAGTGAACAAAGCCCAAGCCCTGCTGGAAAGCTGTTCCGGGAAGTGGTAACCCACACCTTCCAGAGCTAACGGAGGCAGCCCTGAATGGAATAGTCAGTCTGGAATCTGCAACCCCAGAAGTTGGGATAAAGATTTCATCACAGGCCACTTACGGTGACCCCAAACAAAGGCTGTCCATCTCTCCGTCCTCTGACTCTGGCATGTCAATTCCCAGGAACACTAAGGAACTGTCAGACAACCTCCCTTTCATGGAGAACCCAGGCCTTCCTGGGGGAAGGAGGTGCAGGGGGGAGGATTCGAGGAGCCCACCCCCTCAGTCGGTGCTCCCCTCCACCTCAGCCGGACTGGTGGCTTTAGGAAGATGGGGACGGACGGTCTTGTTAAATGTCCTTTGCCAAGGCAGGTACCTGGTGCAGAGTAGGCGTTCGGTACCTTTGTGTAAAATGTCTGCATAAGCAGGATCCACCCCAAAAATGTCATGGAGCCACCTCCACTTAGTGAGATGCCCAACCACAGACTGAAGCTTCTCGGTCCCTTTGCAAAGGGACACTTTCTCTATCTCCTTCAGCTGGCAGCCAGGATTGGGGCTCAATGCTGTACTCCATGGCTGAATTTACAGTTCCCATGACCAAGGTGCTAACTGGTGAGCCACGTGCAGCTCCATCATGGACACAGCTGAGAGTCTGCCCGGGGCACGGTACCTCGCCAGACGCTTCCCAAGCCCATCTGATTCAACCCTCTCACCTTATGAGACACAGATAATCATTCCCATTTTATGTCTGGAGAACTCAGAACTTAGAGAAGCTAAGCAAACATGGCTAAAGTCAGGCAGCCAAGAAAGCAATGGAGTCAGGATTCGCACCCAGCTCTGCCTGACTCCCAAGTCCAGACTCTTACACTATGCTAGGATGCAACTTCCAGCCCCAGAAAAAGCAGCCTCGGGGTGACCACCACACTGGGCAAATGCCTCCAGGGTCTGCCCCCACCAAACCCAGGGAGACCCTCGCCCTGGCCCACCGGGCAGGGGACCCCAGCCCTCAAGTCTGTGTGTCTCCAGGCCCCTGCACACACGATGGGTCCTCGCCAGGAAATTATCATACACATGGAGTTTGTGTCTCTCTGTCTGTGGAAAAGCACACACCAGCACTGAGCCCTCTTTCTAAAGCCAACACTGAGCAGTGCCGAGCACACAATAGGCACTTAATGAATACTAGTGAAACTCAGTTACACAATCAATTACTTCTCATCTATAATGTGGGAATAAGAATAATACCTCTGGGGTTGTTGGAAAGATCAAATAAAAGATAAAGTGGTCAATGTAGTGTGAGGTTTAGGCAAGGAAAAAAAAAAAAAAAGATAAAGTGAAAAGAACTGCAAACTGGGGTCCAAATTCTTATCGATAAACTCCCTAATTCCTGATAATATTTATATTGTTGGTTCAAACAAGAAGAGAAACATTAAGCATGCAGAGAACCTAGCAAAAAGCCCACATGTATTGGGGATGTCGTGTGTGTGTGTGTACATGCATACACAGATCTACATATATCTACACCTACAGAGATAGATGCGTGTGTGTGGTTTTTCTAACTGGCAATGGAAGAAGAGGCCTTGGCCTGGGGACAGTGAGGCGGCTGTGCTTGGAATTCAGGGTCCACAAAGAGCTGATTTACACAGAGGTGATCAGGAGCCTGGTGACATGCCGCTTGCATGGGGAGGGTGATAGAGAAGGTCCCGGGAAGGGTGGGGGACAGGAACAGCAACAGGGCTCATTTCCTTGAGCGCTCGCCTTCCTTGTCTTGCGGACAGGATAGAAAGAAAGCTCACGCAGCCAATGCTCTTGCAATGCTCGTTCATCCCTCTGCCAGGAGAGGAGCAGAAAGCCCCGTGCCCCCTAGTTAGGAAGGAGGGATCAGCAGAAACGCGGGGCTTGACCAGCTCCCCGCGCCCCACCCAGGTCTCCTGACACCCGTGGCCGGGCGCCTACTTGCCGCCAGGCGCTGGAAATTCGGCATGTGGACAACAGTTCATGCCGTTCCCAGCAATGATGCAGGGCCTGCTCCTATGGTACACTCCCATGCACAGCCAGGAGGTCAGCCGCTGCATCGTGGCGTTCATGGAATCCAGAGGGAATTCGATAAAGGAAGCGCAGGGATGTGGCGGGAGGAGGAAACGGGCAAAACGGCCCTGCCAAGGTTTCCAGAGGAAATGAGTAACCAGTTGTTATGCAGTTACACGTTGCCCAGCGAGGAAGTGGCATTGTCTGCAGACCGGCCGCTGTGCCTTACATAACAGGCGCCCCCTCTCACTTTCTGGCCATGGCCGTATTTGGGGATTGGCAAAAACATCTGATGAGCACCTCTGCCTGGCGTAAACACCGGTTTTATTGGCGCCGTGTAGCCAAGTCTGGGCTGGAGTCAGTGTCTCAGAGGACGTGGTGCCTCTGGCGCACATCCACTGAGGGGCAGTACAGCCAAGTGGGTAAGCCCAGACCCTGGAGCATCCGTCCACCTGGATTCTGGCCTCGCCGCTTCCCAGCTGTGCAATTCGGGCAAGTTGCTCAGCTACCCTGTGCCTTGGCTGCAAAACAGGGAAACTCTTGCACCTGGATTCTGGGACGCTGAGGATGAAGAAGCATCATCCACGTAAAGTGCTCAGATAACTGCCTCCCACGAAACAAGCCTTCAATGATGTGCCAAGCGATGGATACAGATATCGTGCTCAGAGAAGTTAACAAAATCATAAGTGAAAGGAAGTGTCCTGCAGCCTGGGGTGGGGCCAGGGCAGAATCTGTGCAGAGGAGTGGAGTGGTCACTTCCACCAGGCACTGTGGAAACGAAACTAGCCAAGGACCCCGCAGCCCCCGAAAGCCGCTAGCAGAGGGGGGCAAGGAAACAAGACATACTGAGCTCTTGCTAGAGACATAGAACGATATTAGCTACTTGCAACAAAATCTTATCGTTCTTTCTGATTCAACTCACACAGTTACGGCGCCCATGATGCCAGGATTAAGGCAGAAAGAATACACCATGAGGACGGATCCGGGGGTCTGTGAACCCCCCCACCTCTCTGCACGTGCGCGATGCATGTCACCTGGCAGGTGCACAGGAAGGGAAGGACCCTCCAGTCCCAGGGCCTGGCAACTCTGGGCACCCAGCCAGGGCCCCACATCTACTGTCTCCCCCTACTCACAACCACCCTTTGAGGGAGATGTTTACACACACACTCCTTTATGTTTTGCCTTTTTTTCCTGCGTTTTTTTCATTATTGCATTTCCATAATGGCTAAAAATGTTGAGCATTTTCTCCTAGGCTTATCTGCCATTCATATATAATTTTTGGTAAAAAAAAAAAAAAAAAAAAATGGGGTGGGGAGAGGTACCGGGGCTTGAACCCAGGACCCCATACATGGGAAGCAGGCGCTCAACCACTGAGCTACATCCGCTCCCCAATGAGAGTTTGTTTTTCTGTTTGCTTGTTTTTGTTTTTAGGAGGTACTGGGGATTGAACCTGGGACCTCATACATGGGAAGCAGGTGCTCAACCACCTGAGCTACATCCACGCCCCTAAAATGTTTCTCCATAGCTTTTGTCCATTTTCTAATTGGATTCTTCTTTAATTTTTATTTTGGTGATACCTATATACAATAAAATTTGCCATGGCAACCATTTTAAGTGTATGATTCAGTGGCATTAATTAAATTTACAATGTTTTGTTACCATTACAACTATCCATTCCCAAAACTTTTTCCTCACCCTAAAGAGAAACGCTGTACACATTAAGTAAAAACTCCTCCCACCACACTCTCCAGGCCCTGGTAACCTCTAATCTACTTGCTATCTCCGTCAATTTGCTTATTTGTGATATTTTATAAAAATGGAATCATACACAATCTGCCTTTTTGAGCCTGGCTTATTTCACTTAGCATAACGTTTTCAGGGTTCATTCATGTTGCAGCATGAATCAGACCTTCATTCCTTTTTATGACTGGATAATGTCCCATCGTATGGATATATCACAGTTCAGTTTACCCATTATCTGCTGGTGGACGGTTGGGTTGTTCTCACCTCTTGGCTGTTGTGAATAAGGCTACTATAAACATCGCTGTACAAGTATTTGTTCAAGTTCCTATTTCCAATTCTTTTGGTATATACCTAGGTGTGGAATTGCTGGGTCATACAGTAATTCTATGTTTAACTTTCGGAGGCACCGCCAAACTGGTTCCCCAGCAGCCGTACCATTTTGCAGTCCCACCAACAATGCATGAGAGTTCCAATTTCTCCCCATCACAACTTTTGTTTTGAAAAATGAGGAAACGGAGGCACAGTTTAAGTCAAACTGTAAGTAGCTGAAAGAGTCAGAGTTCAAACCCAGGTCTGTCTTACTCTCCAGTGAAAGGTTTTTATCCCCCTCAGTTCATTGGTTAGTTGAATTATTAATTTTTGGGCTGAAACAATCATGATCTTAATTGGGAGTATAGCACAAATAATTTTTTTCCTATACCATGTGAGGTAAGTGGCTGACCTGGTACCCTGGAAGCCCAGAATACTTTGGTGGATATTTCTAAAACATTCTCCCATAGAACCTCATTGCACCATCAGGATCAGGACGTCAGCACTGAGACATAACATCTCATTCCCAGACCCCACTCTGGCTTCGCCAACTGTCCAGAATCAAATGCCGTGTCTAGCTGCCACCCCTCTTTAGTCTTCTTCGGTCTGGAAACGGTCCCCAGTCCTTCCTTAACTCTCACGACCTTGACACTTTGGAAGAGTAAGCACACTTATTTTGAAGCATATCAGTCAATTTGGGTTTGTCGGATACTTCTCAGGATTAGATTCATGCGATGCATCTTTACTCACTTGAAAAATAATTTCAGGGCAAAGCGTGGGGGGAAGAGTTCCTGGAAGAAAGTAAATCATCTGAGTGAACTGTGGTGACAACCATCTCCCAATAATTTTTAATCGGGCGAGGCAAGTCGACGGAGGGCAGTTTACGAGCTGGAGAGAGACTGAGCCCTCTGCGTGCCTGCGGACGGACCATGGTTTCTACACGGCTGAGCGGACCCTGGCCTCATCCACTTATCCCAGCTTTGCTTACAAATAAAAAAAGAGGAAAAAAAGAAAGAATAAAACCTCAGGGTTCAGCTGAAAAAGACCTTTCATGCAATTCCAGGCCTCTCCCCTTCCCACCCCCTGCCTCGGTCGCAAAGTACAATACATATGTTTATCTTGCTTTTAAGTAGGGGTGCATTAAAATACTTGAGGATTCTCCCCTCCTAACCCAGGCATGCTGGCTCCCCCCCGGCTGCAGGGACACATATAATGAAGTGCCAAAGCGGCAGTAAATTAGGGCTTTCGCAAGCACACGGATCTTTCCTGAGGTTGGAAGTCGCAGCACTTGAAAGGCTGACTTTCTTCAAACTTCCAGGAACGGCGTGGCCCAGAGCCCGTCTATTTAAAGGTCAGCCGAGCCCTGCTGTATTTGGAGGGCAGCCACGGGCACAAGTTGATTCTCTGGCCCTCTCGGCAGCCACCGCAGAGGGCCAGGCTGAGCGTGGCACTGGGTCCCTTCAAAGGGAGGACAAGGAGGGCTGGGGACAGCAGAGGGCCAGAGAGAGAGACAGACCATTAGAGGTGACCCGTCACCCCCTCCCCCTGAACCCCTTCAGCAGGCATGGGGGCAGGCGAGGGTAACCATGTGAACTCCTACAGGGCTATCTTGGGAGACGAGGTCCCAGTGATGGTCCTTTGTGTCTTCCTTTAGCAGAGGGTGGGCAGGTAACAGGGGGCGCCCCCATTCCCTTTACCTGGGGGCCATAGGTGGCCACAGCCCATCCTGCCCACCAAGCACCTACAAAATCTTAGGAAAATGCTTAACATTTAGCTTGGTGTTAACTTGCGTATTTCTGCATTTATTTAATTCCATGTGCTTGTTCCATATTTGCTTGTTTTTCAATCAGCTAGACAATCCTAAGGGTGCCAGAGAGCGAGAAATCACTGCTGACTCAGCACCTGTAATGTGCACCAGGTTCTATGGTGGGGGGCAGCGGAGCTTCCCAGGGAAGTCTGGGG
Organism: Cabassous unicinctus; assembly: GCA_029593785.1. Taxonomy (NCBI): domain Eukaryota; kingdom Metazoa; phylum Chordata; class Mammalia; order Cingulata; family Chlamyphoridae; genus Cabassous; species Cabassous unicinctus. The sequence goes on along the minus strand of JAQZBX010010515.1, from coordinate 33,658 downwards.
ATGCAGGGCCAGGATCCCAATGCAGATGACTCCAGAGCATGCTCCCCTATTTCGTCATACCCTTCACACACACACCACTTTCAAGAAGTCAGCAATCTAGCAAAGAAGATGACCCCACAGGCCCAATAATCTCCAGCATGCAGGGTGACACTGGGCAAGTATTAATCCTGCCTGAAAGCATCCATAAGGGCTTCATGGAGGAGGTGATATCTGAACTTTGCCTACAATGTTTTTTTTTCCTTTAAAAACAAAGTTTATTTTGAAATTATTTTGAAAAATTTGTAATTAAATTTCAAATAATATAGAAACAATCCATAGAACTCCAATATACCCCCAACCAGATACCCAGATTTACCAACTATGAGTATTTTGCCACATTTGTTATATCATTCCATCTATCTGTCTGTCTGCCTGTCCATCTATCTTGAAATATCTGAGACAAAAGGAAGAGCAACTCAGGAAGAAAGCACAATGTGAGCAAAAGCTCTGAGACGAGAAAAGGGCCAGGAGAGATGGCAATACCAGCTCAAGAGGCGAAGGCCAGGGTGGGGGAGGGGCCTGGGTCCTGGGCGCTTTCCCAGCCTCTGTGGACGGACTCCGCGGAAGTCAGCATGCAGCCCCATCCACCCAGGTTCCTACTCTCCTTTCACAGTGCTGAGGAACAAGGCTACCTGCCCAATCCCGCCGATGAGAAGCCCAAGGCTTAGGGAAGCCACCGCTAGGAGATCCTGGCTACTGAGCAGCAGAGGCTGGACTTGAACCCAGGGCTGTCTGGTCCCAAGGCCAGTGAGATTCCCGTACTGCCTTCCCAAATCCCTTTTCCTTTCTGCTGAGGTATTGTCAATGCAAGAGAGCATGCTCAAGGGGAATGAAGAGAGGGAGGAAGGGAATGGGAAAAGAAAGGAATGGGGGGGGGCGCAGGGAAGCAGGGAGGGTAAGGGTGCCAGGACTGTGCTTCAGTGCAGAACTTTCCTAGTGTCTGATTAGCCTGAAAAGATCTGAAACGAAAGCCAACAAAATATTCAGAAAGCCAATCCAGGAAGTTCCAAGCCATAAACACTGTCAGAGGGGGACCCAGGAGAGGGGATTTGTGACCAGGGAGTGCCTTAGGGTGGGTTCCCCAGGTACAGATCCTGAGGTGGACATTCTTGTGTGGGTGACTTAGTGGGGAGTGAGGGAAGCAGGGGAGGGGAGGAGGTGGGCGAGGGGGGAGGAGGTGGGCGAGGGGGGAGGAGGTGGGCAAAGACCTGGTCTCAGCTGGACCAGCCTCTGCCTGATCCTGCAGGGGTCTCTGGAACCTGAAGGGTCCCTCCAAGTTCACCCACCTTGAAGCAAGGGCCCTGAGTGAGTAGGGGCTGGGGTGGGCGTGGGACTCCAAGTTCCTGGATGAGGCAGCTCTTGTCTGGCCAAGGCCAAGCTCCAGAGAAGGGGGGCACCACGACCCTGAGCAGCCAGTGCTCTGTGAGGCTGCGGGTGAGTGTGCTGGTTCAGGTAAAGGGGCCATGGGGTGAGGCAGCACCCACGCCAGTGAGTTGTAATTAAATGACTGCCAGGTGACCAGGAATGATAGGGGCCCCCGGTTTTTAAACATTTCCTGCAGAGCCTGCCTGCCTAAGCCAGAGATCCGGCCTGGGCTCAATCAGTTTTGCAAATGGGTGCTGGAAACATCTGGGACTCTCAGGGTGGCCGCAGGATGGGAAAAGCTCAACCCTGGGGAGGAGAGCCAGACAGAGACTTGTGGCCTACGGAAGGCAGAGAGAACAGCAGTGTACTTTGGAGAGTCACACATTTTCTCTGCAACCTGATCCTAAAGAAAGTAAACATCTGTAATCCAATGAAACAGGAGGAAACACAAATTTAGTTTCCCATTCCAAGCCCTGCCCACCCTGCACCCAAAAAAGTCTAAACCATAGGAAGGCCTGTGATAAATGAGCAGATTCATTCACAAAATTATATAACCAGACATTTTCAAAGAATTACGCATGGGCCCTATCACAGTGCCTGGCACACAGTCCATGCTAAATAAAAGCTGGAGGGAAGCAGGTGTGGCTCAGTGGATAGAGCCCCCATTTACCATATGGGAGGCCCGGGTTCGCGTCCCGAGGCCTCCTTGTGAGGGCACGCCGGCCTGAGCGGTGTGGTGGGCTGATGCAGCAACCTCACGGCAGGAAGCGGGTGTGGCGCAATGGATAGAGCACCCGTTTACCATATGAGAGGCCCCGGGTTCGCTTCCCAGCGCCTCCTTGTGAGGGCAGGCCGGCTCACGCGGCGCCGTGGGCTGATGCGGCAGGACCTCACAGCAAGGGGGAGATAAGCAGACATAGAGAAGACACGCAGCGAATGGACACAGCAGCACAAGCAGCAAGGGGGGGATAAATAAATAAAATAAAATAAAAAATAAATAAATAAATAAATAAATAAATAAAAGCTGGACACGTTTTAACATCCACCACATGCATAAGGATAACTTCCCAGACTTTTCCAGATGGTGGAGGCTCTTGTCTGTCGAGTCGAATTTTGCCTTAATTCCATAGTACTGGATCAGTCATACCTTGATTTTTCCATATAAAACGTCTGCTGTCCCCAAAGGCCCATCAACTGATGAATGGCTAAACAAAATCTGGCATATCCACGCAATGTAATATTACACAGCCATGAAAAAGAACATGCGTGAACCTTGCAAACATTATTTCAGGTGAAAGGAGTCAGACACAAAGACCACAAATAATATGATTCCATTTATATGAAATGGCCAGAATAGGCACATCCATAAAGACAAAAAGTAGACTGGTGGTTTTCAGGGCTGGGGAAGTTGAGAGGAACACGGAGCAACTGCTAACGGATACGGGGTTTCTTTTTGGAATGATGAAAATGCTCTAAAATTGACTGTGGCAATGGTTGCATAACTCTGTGAACATGCTGAAAACCACTGCACTGTACACTTTAAGTGTGTTGCATGTATGGCATGTGAATTCTATCTCCATAAAGCTGTTTATGTGTGTATGACGTTTTGCTGTCATGGGAAGGAACGACTATTGCACCCCCAAAGATGGATCCCAGCTACTATATAGAGAAATAGACATGCAAGTTGGTGGCTTCTGGAATACCATGTGCTGAACCCACAGACAAGTGCTCCCAAACACGCCCCGCCCCCTAAGAGGGAAGACACCACCCACTGAAAGCTAAAAGGCTTTCAGAATAGTCGATGCCTCCCCACCCCACCCCCCCAAATTCAACATCACAAGAGGGCCGCGCAGCAGACAGCCAGGGACTCTTATTTTGTCTCCTGCCCTGAGCAGCTCCTAAACAGTGGGAGTTAAATATTTATAAAGCAGTCAGTGTTTGTTTAATGTTCAATCTGTACTTGCGAAGGCTGATGCAGGGCAATACTGAAATGACAGCTGATTATAAAGCACAGAGCGGCCCAGTGCGGGGCGGCCGTTACCACGAGCGCAGCCTTCACCTTCTCCCGCTCTCATTTTGCAGTGCAGGCTGCTTCCTCCTCAACGTGCCCTGGGTTAGGGGGCGAGGCTCCTGTGTTTAGTCTCCTCTTCCCAGCTCCCATGGAATAAGACAAAATAGCCCTCCTTACCCAAAGCCACAGGCTCTCCTTTGCTCCTACCGTGCCCTGAACAGGCCCTGCGACTATGATGCTGTGTGGGAGATAGCTTCCTTCCTGGGATCCACCATGCGTCTGTTCCAATAAGAGATTTTGCACAGAAATGGGGGTTGGGGGGGATGGACCTCCAAACTGGGGCAGTGAGATGCACTCAGGTAGACTAGGAATGCCTGCTGGGCCTCCCCGGAACCGTGCCCCTGGTCATTGTCTAGGCATACTCAGGGCCAGGCCCCATTCTGAACACCCTACGTGGAGGGAGGGAGTCAAGCACCCAAATGCTTGGAACCCAGCTCACGGGCCTTGCTTCCTGGCTTCATCGTTTATATCAGCTGTGTGGCATTAACCGGCTCTGCCTCAGTTTCCCCCGCTGCAAAACATGGCTAAAAGCCCCACCTGCCTCACAGGGTCACTCACAAGGCTTAAAAAAGAGGGTACTTTAAAGCCTCTGGTACCGCATCAGCTGTCACTACTCCAGCTATAAAAGTGACTGCCACCACCTGCCTTCTGGATTCTGGCTTCTCCCCATCATTTGGCTGTGACCGTGGGCGACTCTTGTCGTTTGTCCCAGCCCTCCTCAGCTGCCTAATCAGCAAAAGAGATTAAGTCAAACAAGGCAAGGAAATGTTCTTTGTAAACTACAACATTTGAGCGGTCAGGGGCTGTCAGTGCTGCTGGTAAATGCAAGGTGGAGAGCGGACAGCTAATGTTTCGCCCAGCCCTGTGACCCTGGGGGCCTGGACACCTCAGAAAGCGTCCACGGCCCAGGGGTCAGATTGCCTGCCACATCTTGTAATTGCTTTGCCAATCCCATTCCTTCTAGGAATTCCTGCCCATCGTGTTTTCACCAGGTTTATCCAGAAGTAAAGGCAGAAGGAAGGAAGAGACCCTGACCTGCCCTGCTGCCGGCCCGTCAGCCCTGCCAGTCCTCTCTCCTGCCCACCACGCGGGGCAGCGCTGAGCCAGGGGGACTTCCCTCCGCCAGGAGCTCTCCGCTGCATGGAGGAGCCAGGTGAGGCGGTAGCTCGCAGAGACGGACAGACGAGGCTGGGAAGAGTAACGTGGGCAGGGGAACAGCCTGAACAAAACCTGGAGGCGTGAAACAGCGCAGCAGGTACAGAAAACTAGGGAGGAGAGGATCCTGTTAGCCCAGGAACAAAGGCCAATCAAAGTGAATCCACATACAGTAAAGGCCAGGAAGTAGTGTAAGCATGTGTCTGGGGCAAGGGGGAACGGGGGTGTGTCCTGAAGAGCTGCCACCACCTGCAGGCTGGAAACTCAGAGGAGTATTTGGTAGAATCTTGAAGCTGAATTTCTTCAGTTTCCTGGAATCTTCAGTTCTTTGTTCTTAAGGCCTCCAGCTGACTGGATGACTACCCTCCACGACCTTGACTTGAGGTCAACAGATTGGGGATGCTCATCCTATCTATAAAATACCTCCCCAGCAACAGCTAGGCCAGTGTTTGACCAAACAGCTGGACACCATAACCTAGCCAACCTGGCGCATAAGGGTAACCATCACGCTCAAGTCTTAAGCATTACTCACTGAGTCACAAATGCACATGGATAAGGTTGTGCACCTAGCAAGCTCCAGAGACTCAAGTCATCTAACCTAACCCTTTTCTCATTCACGTGCACACAGACACGCTCTTGCTCTCTATGCAAAGCTGGATGAGCCATATGGATGGCATAAGCAAAGTGTCCTTTCTTCACCCAATCATCCGCCAGGCCTTGATGGGGGACCTATTATGTGCCAACAGTGTATGGGGAATGTGGATGAAAATGCAAACCCCAAGCCCGTTTGTCAATTAGGAATAGAAGCCAGTGAACATTCCTGTGGGACTACTGGGCTCCAGGCAACATGTAAAACACACTGTGAAGGTCACAGTAGGTGGTGACAGTGCTCCCATGGACAAATGAGGACACAGATTCAGAGAGGTTAAATGAGTCCCTTCATTCACCTGGCGAGTTACTGGAGAACTCAGCTTTCGAGTTTGGCCAGTTTTGCCCAACTCCAAAGGTCAAACTCTTTCCATGGCACCACTCGGTGCAGGATACACGGTCAACAGAGCTCTCATCCCCCCTTCCACCAGGAAAATCAAAACCTGCCTCTACTGCTTCCACTATTACACCCATGGCCTTCAAGGGTCATTCCATCCATTTCCTTTGTACCATTGACCCAGTTCAGCTCCCGGAGCGCTGCCCACCCCAAGTGCATGCCAAAGATGGGCAATGCTTTGATAGCAGAGATGAAAGGCAGTGCTGCAATGTGCATTGAGGCCCGAACAAATGCCAACTGCTTTCATCAGGAAAACCCAAAATTACCCACTCTTATCCAGCCTTTCATCTCCTACAGGGCAAGCAGAGCCTACTTATTAGAAAAGCTGCCTTGTCCACCATCTCACTTGTGGGGGGTGTGGTAGAAAGACCAACGCCAGTGTCCCCCTGAGGATCTGCAGAGGGGCAGCTTGGCTGTCGGCCATACAGGCTCCACTCTGCCATGCGCCACAGGATGCTGACTAACCGGACAGAGAGACGGTCTGTCCAGGCCAGCAGCCGCAGCCGTGTAGGGCGGGCTCTGCCCACAGAGAGCCGACCCAGAGCCCGATGCAGGAGCACTGGCCCTCTAAGCCGCAGGCGCACACCTCCCACACACACAGCCTGCCGCCCCAGGAAGCAAAGGTCAGATACCACAAGCAGAAATGCACGGGAGAGCTGGCCGGCCCCTCTATTCCTTCCTTCTTTCTCTCTCTCTCTCTCCTTCTCCAGCAATGCTGGCAACTGAGAACTCGATGTCGGATTCCTGTGGCTAGAAGGGGCCTCTTGAGGCCATCGACACTGCCCCCCTGCACCAAGACACGCCTGCCCTGGAGCCAGCGCAGACGGCAGACCCGTCACTAAAGGGATTTTAAGGAGACGTTTGCTGGCCAACTTTGTTGCTTCCTAAGCAGCCTGTGCTCTTCCGAATCACAGCACTCATTATATTTGATTTTACCTTTTTTATTCCAATTATCTTTCTCCTACTGGTGATTGTGAGATTGTGAGCTCTCAAGGCCAGGACCCGTTTCAGTCTTCTCTGTATCGCCAGGACTTAGCATAGGGCCTGGCCCGGAGGGGTTGGTTTGTAAATGTGGAGGGAGGGAGGAGGAAAGGAAAGGCAGGAAGGGGGAGAAAGAGTTAGAAGACAGTTGCAGTTAGGGGGTTCTCAAACCCAGCCCACTCACTGAGGATGGCCAGAACCAAGGAACTTTCCAGACAAAAGGAACTTGAGAGACTCCCAAGTCTCACGCCAACTCCTTATTTTGCAGATGAGAAAAAACTAGGATTTGGACATGAACCACCTTGTCCAAGTTCATATGACTTGAGGGTGAGAAAATCCAAAGTAATGCCCAGGAACCTGAGCAGCCTAGATCAGAAAGGATAAATGACAGTCCATCCTACTGACAGCACCGAAAGGACACTCAAGTCCCCCAAGCTGTGCAGAGACACCGCTCCAGCCCAAAAAGCTTCGGCTATGCACCCATAAAAACATGACAGAATCAAGACAAAGAAGCAGGTCTCCTGCCATTACAAGCCAAGTTTAAGGAGACGGCCGCTAACTTTCCACCAGTAATGCCAGTCCTCAGCGCTTCTGCCCCAGATAACATCCCTCCACAGGGGGAGGGGAGATAAGGCAGAGCATCTTGATCTTCCTGCATCCTGTCTTCCTGCAATAATTCTTGCCACGAGAGGAAATGCTGCCAAACTCCAGACAACAAAATGGCATGGACCGCCTCCAGCTTGATTATGGAGACAGCAGAGAATCTAATCAGCGACTGCTTCCTGGAGCCTCCTGTGCACCCAGGCCTGGGCTAAGCACTTGCAAAGGACGTTAAGAAGGTGGAACGCCTGGCCAAGTCCACAATTCAGGTCACTGGCTGCCCACGGCTCATCCTTCCACTCGTTCATGCAAGAAATCATTACTGATCCCCGACCTCATGCCAAGCCCTGTGCTAACATTGGCGTCTGGGCCTGTTCTCTGCTGGGTATGCAAGAAGCGTGTGCTTGATTTGAGGAGGGCATACCCAATGGGAATCATCACCACGAAGCTCTTCCACTCTCAAAGCACTCGCCCAGACATGGGTGTGCTTAGTCCGTACCACAACCCTGGGGAAGACATCAGATGAGTGCTTGCATGCTCTCCCACCGTATACTTAAGGAAACTGAGGCCCCAGGGTTTTAAGAGACTCATCCTGATCACAAAGTTGAACGGTGATGCACACCCTCCTTTTCCTTCAGCCACAAATCGTTGCCTCCCTGAGAGTGGGACTCAAAGCGCCTGCATTGGAAAAAGACTGCTGGGGGATGGGGGGGGGGGACAAGGAATGCCTCCCAGGGGACGCGGAATGTGGGCTTGCTGCGAAGGACCTGGATATGTAAGAAGCAAAGGGCAGGCATCTTACAAGCGGGCTTAGAGCTGGGCTCCTCGGAGTCAGGGCGGTACATCCATAGTGTTTGGCACAGTTCCAGCCAAGAATCTAAAGCAAAACAAAAATAAAAAATAAATAAAAATTTATTGAGGAGCAAGAGTATAGGAAAGTAACCAAAAGTAGGTGTGTCACAGAGAGACCCAGGTTCCACTTCAGTCTCTGCTACTACAAACTGCATGCCCTGACCGAGCCTCTGCTTTCTCATTTGTAAAACGGGATCGTGGGTCTCTCCATCTCTGCAGGACTCAGTGGGATTCAGTGCCAGACACCACGCCTGGCATAGAGGACGTGCTCCACATGTCCTCTCTGCACCCAAGGGGACCTGCAATGCCATTTTGTTCTGTTTCAATTGAGCTGAAATTCATTTAACACAAAGTCAACCATTTTAAGTGTACAGTTGAGTGGCATTTGGTACATTCACAATGTTGCGCAAACACTACTTCTAGCTAAGTCTAAAACATTTCACTCACCCCAAAATAAAACACCGTGCCCATTAAACAGTTACCCCCAATTGCATCCCCCCCGCCTCCCGCCCCAGCCCCTGGCAACAACTGACCTATTCTCTGTGTCTAGGGATTTCCCTACTCTGGATATTTCATATAAAGGGAATCATACAATATGGGACCCTAGACTTCTTTTACTGGGCACAATGTTTCTATGGTTCATCTGTGTTCTAATGTATCAGATCATTCCTTTTTATGGCTGAGTAATATTCTAGTAGGTGTATATATCACATTTTATTTATCTATTCGTCTGTGGATTGACACTTGGGTTGTTTCAACCTATTGATCAATGTGAATGATACTGTGAACATTTGTGTACAAGGATTTCTTTTGAGTACCTGGTGTCAATTCTTTTTTTTTTTTTTCACTTAAAAAATTGTATTGAAGTATATTATTCATTCATACAAGAACACACATAAAAAATAAGTGTATAGTAAAAGTTGTAAACTTACAAAACAGACATGCATATCATCATACAGGGCTCCCAAACATCACCCCACCACCAACACCTTGCATGTCGTGGAACATTTTTGGGTACATAATAGAAGTGGGTCATACGGTAATTCTACGGTCAACCTTCTGAATCCCTGCCAAACTTTTCCACAGCACTGTACCATCTTGCACGGGCACACCAACAATATACCAGGGTTCTACTTTCTCCACATCCTCACCAACACCTGTTATTTTCTCTTTTGTTTGTCTGTTTGTTTTACGGCCATCCTAGTGGGTGTGAAATGCTGTCTCATTGTGGTTTGGATCTGCATTTCCCTGGTGGCTAATGGTGACTATCTTTCATGTCCTCCTTGACCATTTGTGTATCTTTGGAGAAAAGTCTATTCAGATCCTTTGCCCATTTTTAAGTTAGGCTATCATTTTGCTGTTGAGTCCACCATTGTTTTGAACAAGGATGTGGCAGACTCATCGACTACTTCAAGAATATCCCTCTGGTGGTGCCAGGCGCCACGGATGGCAGGGGACAATGTGAAGCTACTGGGCTACAGGATCCTGCCTGTGGGCCCAGAGCTGATGGAGAGGTCCACCTGCGACCCCAAGCCTTCCACTCAGAGAGGCCACCTGAGGCCCAGGAGACATCCAGGGGACAAAAACGAGCATGAGTAATATGGCTGGGAGGTGAGAGGAGGTTGAGAGAAGGGAAGACTGATGATGACTTAATACACAGTCTGAGTGTCTAAGTAGGTGATTTCAAGGAATCTAGTGGCCAGCTGTTTTCCATTTCAGCAGCAGACAGAGAAAAGGAGACAGGAGCAGCAGGGGAGGGGGTTAGGCTATGCAGAGGAAGTGCTTCCAGGCCAGAGAACTTTATGAGGCCCCCACCTGGTAGAAGCTGCCAACACCTGGCACAGAATGCAGACCACCCATGGGGCAAGCTGGACCCTCCCAAGCAGCAGCACCCCAAAGGGTCTAAGGCTTAACCACCCCCACTCCACATGGATACACCTTCTTCACCATGGCCCAGTACTGAACTTGAAAGTCCACAGCTTCCCAACACCGAAAGGCCCCCGCTGGGCCCAGCTCGGTGGACGGTGTTTCCTGACCACATGAAGTGCAGAGGGAGTCCTGGTTTGAATGCCAGGAGCTGGGGGCACCCCTGAAGAGGACATCCTCCCTGAGTCTGCAGTCGCTGCTGACAGGAAGGATGCTGGAGCAACCACCCACTCCAAACCAGCGGAAAGGCAGGCCCCTGGGAGACACTGGGCAGAGAGGCTGCTCAGACAAGGGGACCGAGCCTCCAAGGCAGCAAGGGAGGCCGGAGCGGCTATGAGCGGGGCCCTCTGTCTGGGGTCAGTGCACCGGGGTTCAATTCTGATGCCACCATTTCCAATCTGTCTCATTCCGGAAAATTCCTTGAGTGCTCACAGCCTTTCTTTCCTCATCCACGATACGGGGATATAAAAATTCTCCAATAGGCTGGTTGTGGGATAACAACAGGAGCAGAGGTGAGTGGACCAGGCTCACAGAAGGCTGCCTGCCTTTCCCTTAAAGGAGCAGAGGCAGTGTGCTTACTTGCATGAGCTCTCCAGCCTCTCCCTGGGTTCAAATCCCGCCCCACCCCTTTCGTGCTGAAGGATCGGGGGCAGATTTTTTAACTCCCCTGAGCCTCAGTTTCCACATCTGTAAAACAGGGGTGGTGATAACCTTACAGGGTAATTCTGTGTATTACATGAGCTAACACAGGTAACGTGCTTAGGAGGTACCTGGGAAGTGCTCCAAAACTAAATCAGCTATCATCCTGAACATCATCATCACCATCATCATTATTCTAGAACCTTCAGTAAAGCAAACACTCTACCCTGAAGTCTCCGTGTTTAGTATAGATTTATGCACAGTGAACAGAATGTTGGCTCCCAACACTCAAACTGTATGGAGGATGACAGAATTTTAAAGTAGGTGGGATGTGAGGAAACTGACGCTCAGAAAAGCCCAAGCAAGGCCGGCACAACCAGGGGGACGGCAAATCCAGGTCTCCTCCTAGGGCCTGACCCCCTTGCCCTCCTCCCTATGGCAACTTCCCCAGCACCGAACCACACCCAGGCTTTATCCATTATTAACCACCACCACCTTTGGGCCTGTGGTGAGGCTCAGTTAAAACAGTTTACAGGGTAGAGCTACTCTTTCTGTCCTTGTATGCGATAAGACGAGCCTGGGGCTGGAAGGGGCCAAGCAGTGCAGAGGCTGCCTCACAACAGAAAAAGAGCAGGGCGGAGTGGGCCTGGCAGGCCACGGGACACGGCGACACGGCGGGTCTTGAGCCCTGGTTCTATGGCTGTGCCTTTGGGCGAGCGCCTTACCCAACCTGGATCTCAGGCTCATGGCCCGTTGAGTAGGGAATACACAGAGCTTGTAGTGATAAGAAACATGGACAGAGTAGGGGCGTTTCTAAACACACAGGGGGACATGCACGTGGTCCCAGCAACTACCGTCTCCTCCTCCGGGGCCCACAGCCCTGCACTTTGTGGTGGCAGGAGTGGCCAGTTTCAGCCACTGACCGCTCCGGGCTGGGCCCTGCAAGCCTTGGCCAGGCCAGCCAGGTTCGCAGCTGGAGCTGCGGACGAGCGGCCACGCGGTCTCCATCTGTGCCCGTGGCAATCCTGGGTCAGCTCCCACACAAAGTTGCTCAGATCGACTCAACTGACAGAGGCCCATGGAAGCGCCATCCAGAACAAAGGAGCATGGCTGTAAACAAAGGGGGGTCACGCAGCTCTGGGAGCCTGCCTGCCTGCCACCCCGGCGTCCCTGGGAACTTCAGAAAAGACTGAAGAGGAGACTGGCATCCACCAGCCCCCCACCTGCCCCAGACCTCTGAGCACAGGGCTTGGGACTGATATCATTTTCCAGAATTCTCAATAGTGGTGTCTTCCTCAGAGCTTCTATAAGCAAGCCTAGCCCACGGGTATTCTAGCATAAGAATGCATTACACTGTACGCCTTATTAATATGTATCAATAAAACTGATTTGTTAAAAAAAAATTTTAATTAATAAAAAACACAAGAATGCATTTACACTCATTTCCATCGCCCTTCACACACATCTCTCTCTCTCTCAGGCAGGCTAGTTTGGCAGTGACCAGCACAGGCTCTGGGGCCAGGCTGCAGGGGCTGGATTACCAGTGCGACCACTTTTACCTGTGTGACCTCAGACAGTCTTAACCCCTCTGATCTTCCCTTTTTCTCATTTGTGTATCAGGGCGAATTACAGCATATACTTGCTAGGATTACTACGGGACTTAACCTATAGAACACAGGACAGCCTACTTCTCAATGCCAGGACTTCATAAGCACTAGATAATAATCATGCCAGCTGTGTTTATTAGTTATTAATCTAATTATTGCCATTTAACTGGGACGGGCTAAATGGATCATCGATCTGACAGAGACTTACCAGGGAAAGAAGAAAGTCAAGACAGGAAAGGAGGAAATGAGCATTGTTTGCCCACCTACTCCAGCAGGATAACTTTGGGTCAGAATTGCATACCTGCCCCACAAAGTAGATGTGCACCCCCGGTTTTCAGATAAGGAAGCTCAGCGGCCAAACCAATATAGCTAAGTTCCAAAGCAAGTAGACGTGCCAAGGAACAAAAACAAGCTTCTAAAGCAGCACCTTGTCGTGCATATTTCACGACCCCACACCTTTACACACAGCCCAGTCCCGTCACCCCTAGGCCTCCTGCCAGCTCCCCTCGCTGCCCCCCACCCCAAGGCCTGAGGGCCCCTGCTAAAGCCCCAGTTTAGCAGAGCTGCTCTCACGGCAGGGGCTGCCTGGGAACGGGGTGCCACAAACATCCCCTGCACCCCACTCCTGGCACCTTGGGGCCGATCTCCCACCCGCACAGCCCCTGCCCCACCTGTTAGAAAAACTGTCTCCCACTCTGGTGCTGCGGCCCCGGAGACCACTGTGCCACCTACAGGTCTAATTTACAAAGTTGTGAAAAGAAAAATGGCACGATGTGCCCTGCTCCCGCCTGGTTCCAAAACCCTCTGGCCGCACATTTTCCCATAAGCCCCCATGCCTGTCGGCTGGTCACTGCCTCCCGCACCTCTGCAGCGGCTACCCACATCCACCCAGCTTTCCAACACGCCAGCCTCTCTGTCCAGGTCTGCTCTGAACAGCACTGACCTCCCAGGTCGCAGAACCCAGGCAGTTCTGGGAGGGCTGTCCTGCCCAATTAGTTCTTAATGAGAAACAGTCGCCCATGATTCACTCCCCTAGCGCTCACTACCACATGCTAAACATTATGCACGCACTCTCTCACTGTGTCCTCCAAACAGCCCTCGGGACTAAGCAGTTTTACCACTCCCATTTTGCATCCAGGAAAACTGAGGCTCAGAAGTCACCTGTCTAAAGTCCCATGCTAGTAGGTAACAGAGCCATGATTCAAATGCAGGCCTTCCAACTCTGAGGCCCATCACTTTTATAAGGTCTTCCTGTTGTTCAACCTGATTTAGGGAGGCAGGTCCTTCCAGCAGCCGCCCACAGAAAACAGCAGACATCACTTACATTTACCGATTATCTGAACTATAAATGGCAGCCAAAATACAAGGGGGGCAGTGACCTGTGCAGTCCCATTTCTTTCACCTCTGAAAAGTCCCAACTTGGTCTCTTGAGAGTTTTTCATTCATTCAAAAAACATGAGCTAACCCCGTACCCTCAGGGCTTTGGAAATACAAAGTGGGTCAAGACCCAGACTTCCCCAGATATGCTCACAGGCTCATGGGAGAGGCAGAACCACACAGGGCAGGAGCCACATGGGAGAAAAGAGCCAAGCGCCCACGACCCAAGAGAACACAGTGAGGGACTCTGCCGAGGAAGCCTGAAGAGGCTTTGCAGGCAAGCTGACACCACAGCTGGGTTTAAAGCCAAAATCGGGCTGGGACAGGAAGAGGGAGACATTCAGAGTCAGCAGGAAACTTCCCAGCAGAAAGTCAGCGCCCTTTTTCCCACTTAATTGCATCTTGATTCCCGCCTCGGTGGCAGTGGCCCTAACGCTACCCTAGCCCAAACCCCTCTGGGGGCAGAGGGGGAGGCTCTTCGCCTACACTCCGGAACTTTCTCCATCTGACTCAAGCCAGAAAACCAGCAGCACTGAGCAACCCAATCTCAGGATGCCAGACGATGGGACCTTGTCACCCTAAGAGCTGGACGAACGCGGAGCCGTGCACAGTGAGGACCAACCCTCCAATCCGCTGGCTAGCTTGAAAACTGAAGCCCAGGACGCCTAATATTTACTGCGTCCAGAAGAGTGAAATTTGGTTGTTTCATGAAACCGTACCACATGTCGCCTTTATTTAGTATATAAAAAAAAAAAAAAAGTCAAATTCCAAAAAGATGAGGCAGCCATAAAATTAAGACAGAGAATACCACGAACGATGCACAGTCGCAGTATTAAGTGAAATGGAATTTCCGCCTTAGTCACTGGAAGGCACGGGAACTCAGCCCCAGACGAGGGAGGCCACTTGAGCCACGTGAATCAGTCCCTTGTTTGCTGCTGTTCAGAGGGAAGTACTCAGGAAGAAGCGGGCATGCAATGTCTTCTTTCTGCCCCATTCTTCTTGTCCTCAGCCACCACCCTTCCCCCTCCCCGCCCAACCACCCCTTGCCATAAAACTCTAGCTTTGAAAATCCAAAGATGGGAGGGGAGAGGAGGGGAGGAAAGAGGGAGTGGGTGTAGCTCAGTGGTTGAGTGGGTGCTTCACATGAATGAGGTCCCGTGTTCAATCCTTTGTATCTCCTATTAAAAAAAACCATACAATTACCCAGGTAATAACTTGGAAAACAAGGTACTGTCAAATGGCTGGCATTTGGTGGGAAAATATAAATTTCACATTATCTTTTTGCAACCCAGGTTTCCTGACTCAAATTTGGCCATTGGAACCACCAAATAATAATCCAGGAACCCCTAAGCATTATGGCCAGAAGTGTTGGTATTGGGATTTTTGCCTTCCACCTGCCCCACCCCCTCATCCTACGGCCGCCAGGCCAGCATCCACCTCGGCAATCCAATATAGCCCAGATATGCCTTCCTGTCATCCCCCAGAGTGCTAGCAGGTTATGACTTCCAGAGATGCTACATGAGCACGGGGACCGTGAACATAGCAGGTCAGTGTCACCTCCACCAGGCACAAGAGCCTGGCCAGAGAGCCTTCCAGGGGCTCCTTCTGTCATTTAGCACAAGAGCTTTTACATTTTGGGGGTAAGAGGCAGGCAACCTGGTGAACAGGTTCAGGTATCCCAGGGAAGGTTGGAATCCCGGCTTAGTCCTTCTTGGTGGAGTGTTTGAAACCCTCTGAGCCACAGTTTTCACACCTGTGAGATGAGACTCACACAGCATTCACTTCTGGGAGCTCCTGGGAATGTTATTTAAATCCTGGTAGATAGTAGGCATTTAATAAAGGGTAACAATTACACAAAAACTGTGCTATCAACGCCCTCAACCATTATAAGACCTTAACGTTTGACAGCATCTGGATGGCACTGGTTTCTCCAGGCAGCAGAACAGAGCTCTCCATGTCTAGCCAGAGGGCTGCAGTCTGCTAAGCCCAAGCCTGAATCTCATCAATTTTCCCTTTGACCATTATCTTTGTTGCTATCTAAACACATATCATCCTCAGGAAGATGCAAATTGCCAGTGCTTTCTGAATGCAAAATGTAATGTGAACTGGAAACCTCAAAGCCATTTGGAGGTATTTATTTTGGTATTAACTAGAGAGCCAATGAAACCTCAGGAATAGCTTAATTAACCCTGCAAGCGGCAGCAGGGCATTTTTCTCCTCTCTTCTCAGGTTCTCAAGGCTCCCTCATTCCCTTCGGAAGGCACTGTTGGTTATCAACCAGGACAACGGAGCCCGCAGTGTCTTGGACCAACCTCAGAAGGGCCAGATCACAACCCAGGTGGCCATTGGGAAGCGTCTGCAAAGACAAAGTAGGGAAAAAGACGGGTCCAGCTCAACCCTTGCACTGCTGCTGACCAACTGTGATGGTCAGCAAGTTCCAGCGCCTCTCTGCACTGCTGGGAGGCCACCTGTAAAGGGGTGGCCAGAACAACGACCGTGCTTCACCAAGCACCTGGGATGTGTCAGGCGCTTCCCAAATGTGTCACAGATAGATTCTCGTATGGAGGGACTATCAGGACCCCAATTTACAGATGGGGAAAGTGAGGCAGAGGGAAGTTAAAGAACATGCCCAAGGTCACACGTCTACCATGTGACAGAGCCAAGACTCTACCCAGGCTGCTGGCTGGGGCCCTCTGAAGCCATGTGCTCCATTGCACATGAAATGGAGAACACACACTGGGAGCCCGACTCGACCGCTATTTCCCCACCTGTGAAATGGCGATGACAGCAGCAACTTCATGAGGTTGATCAAATGAATGGTTCGATGAGATGAAGCCGTGGAAAATACCCAGAAGAGAGAAAATATGCCTGCTCAACAAATCCACTGGGCCTCAAGTTCTCGGCACGGTGCCCTACACTTAGTAGGTATTCAACAAGCATGAGTATGAAAACCATACAGGGAAGGGGGAAGTGACTGCTTAACAGGTACAGAGTTTCTGTTCTGGGTGATGGAACTGTTTGGATAATGGATGGTGGTAAGGGTAGCAGGACACTGTGATTGTAACTGATGACACTGAACTGTATACTCAAAAACGGTTAAAATGAAAATCTTGTATTAGATATATATGACCATAATGTAATTTTTAGAAATAAAGTGAGAGAGAGAGAGAGAGAGAGAGAGAGAGAAAGGAAAGGAAGGGAGGGAGGAAAGGAAAAGGAAAAGGAAAAGGAAAAGGGTCGTGGTAAGGATTAAACGATGCCATAAATAAGAACCACCCAGCACCTCAGGGCCCAGAGAAACACTCACCGTGAAGGAAATTCTATCCTCCAGGTGAGGCCCCTCCTGAGGCAGAGCTCTGGGCAGTGGGAAGACCTTCCAGATAGATCCACAGCCCCCGGGGCACCACGCAGGTGGGTCTACACACCTGATCCTGATCCCCAAGAGTGAGAGAGATTCCGCAAACAGAAGAGCTGGTGCCCTGTGCCCCCCGGCAGCAGGAGAGCAGAGGAGCTTATTAATAAGGCATCACCACCAGCTCCCAGAAACAGCTGAAGTGATCAAGCTGCATGGAGAAGCGGGTCCAGTCGGGGAAAAAAGTGAATTTATAATATACACAAAATTATTTCCTGTTACCAAACCCAAATTTTCCATTTTGAATCTTTTTTTTTTTTAATTTCCAAAACTTTCCAGGTTTAATCCTCTCTTGTACCCTTGATCTTCTTTCCAGCAATTTCCTCCCCTGACCTTTTAGGAACAGCCCTGGGGTGTCCTTTCGGGTTGCAGTAGGCATCCCATTCTCAAGCATCCTTCTTCCTTTTAACACTCCAGAGCCAAAGCTGACTCCTAGAGCAGCCACAGGGGCCTCCCCAGCTCCCCCAGCAGAGACACTGCAGGGGCCCAGCTGGCACCAGACCCCCCCAGGCTCCTCCGCACCCAGTGCCCCCACCCAGCCCTCCACACCTTCACAAAGCCGGCTTCATCTGCTCCCCAAAAGGCTACCCACAGTGGTTCCCAGGACCTTTATCTACTGCCTCACAACCCAGACTCAGACAGTTCAGTTTGTCCTTTTGCATTATCCTTTCAGCGCCAATTTCGCCCCTGCCCGCCCCCTCTACCGCTGCCCCCATTTCTTTTTCTCTCTACTGAGAGCCCCCATGGCGCCGCTCCTTCCACACCCTGGTCCTCTCCTCGGTGCTTGCCTCCTCTCCTTCTAGAATTCATTCCATCCAGACAGTGAGCTGGCCCCACGTGCAAGCACTGACCAGGCACAGGGTCACCAGGGAAGCCCTGCCCTCGGGAGACACCCGGTCAACAGAGCACGCCAACTGGAGCTCAATGGGGCAAGCTCGGGGAAGGATGAAGAGGCGCCTTCCCCGGGGACGGTCCTCCTGGAGCACGCCGATGGCACGCTCTCCTATGCGCACCCGAGCCATGTGCAAGGGAGAACGGTCACTGTCCACGACCGCAGAAACCCAGAAACAAGCGCAAAGCCAGCACGAGGCAAGAGGTTAGCCACGCAGCAGCACGGATGCCGGGACCAGAGCAGAGGCAGGCGCCGCAAGCATTGCGCCACTTACCTAAGAGCTTTGACTCACACAAGTCAGTGCTGCAGGTGGCCTCTGCATGGATTTGTCATAAACGTGTAAGAACACGACCCAGCGCTGCCCCAAGTGCAAGAGGACAGCACTTACACAGAGGGAAGGAAATGGAATAGGAGAAGGCGGCTCGCGGGCTTCCATTTTATCTCTCATTCTTTACTTCTTCAAAAGGAGCGCTAAAGCAGATGTGCTACATCGCTGCCACTGGTTAATCCTGGGGGGGAACTGGAGGTTTCTTGAAGGACTCTGTGTAACCTCTTCTTTGGTGTTTCGGATCTGGACAATTCTTATTAGGCAAAGAAACCACCCCAAAGCTCCACAGCAGATTCAACAAACGGACAAGGTGCTGCCAGCAGTGGCAGCCCACGAAGCCCTCGAGCACGAGAGCCCCGAAGGCCGGCCCCACAACGTGGCTCCAGAGGGAGGCAGGGCCGCCTCGGCCATCAACGTGCCCCAGCGGTCCAGTGCCGCCGGCCTTAAAGGAGGTGCCCTCCCCGCATCGCCTCCTCCACTGTCTCGCTCCTGAGAAGCGAGGCTCAGCTTTACCCCTGGCTGTGCTTCCCTCCAGATCACTCATGGACAAAACACATTAAAACAAGGCCATACCATCCTGCTCTCAGGACACCTTTCTAGTGCTCTCGACCACCAGGTGAGGGGCCCATGGCCGGGACCGCCACCCCACGGAGAGGGGAAGAGCTGGAGCCTCCCAAAGTCCCAAGACTTGCTGGGGGTGACTCAGCAGGGGGGCAGCAGGACAGTCAAAAAACCGGCCTCTGACTCACAATCTGATTTAGACCCACGGTTTACTATGTGTCAGGCCAGGAGGAGAGGACTAACAACTGGCCGGTTTTTACAGTTCATGTCATCTGACCCCCACAATAAACAGCTTCACAAATGAGGAAACAAAGGCTCAGAGAGGCCAAGCATCCTAGCCAAGAGGCCCCAGAGTGGGCAATTCCATGGTCCCAGGTTTTCTAACATGCCCCATGAACTTTCCTAGAGCACTTTTTCTATGGGAGAAGTTCCTTTTATTATGAGCATACCCACGTTTATAGAACAAACAACAAAAAGCTTCCAGGGCCTGGGCTGAACAGAGAACTGGGAGCTTGCTGGTGAATGTTTATTTGTTTATGTCATCACCTTCCTCTAAAACCCTGCTCTGGCTAAACTCAGTCCCATACTTCGGAGTGACTCAGAGACCTCACCAGGGCAGCTGCTCTTTGGTCCGAGCCAGATAAGCCTCCGTGAAGGGGGTGGGGGGTATGCAAGGTTCCTAGTAATCAGGTGGGGCTGGCCCTCTCTCCCTAGAAACCCCCTCCTCCGTGTGGGGTGATAGATGGTGGCAGCCAGGATGGGGAGAGAAAGTCCCCCCATCCCCAACAACTAGCCCTGGAAACTAGCTATCAGCGTAGCCAGCACGGCTGCAAGACAATGAAGAGGGGAAAGCACCAGGCCCAGGAAATAATCGGCTTCCCCAGCAAGGTCACAGGCAAGCGAGCAACCAGGGCAGCCTGGAACACATGCTCACAGCCAAGGCCAGGAAGCCCATGGGGGGCCACGGCCACCCGGAGTCCCGTGGTTACAGAAAGGGCCCCAGCTCGGCTCATCTGTCCTGGGGGAACCCAATCCAGCATGGCCCATCAGTCATGGTGACAGCACTGGTGGGCGCTGGCCTGTGACATCATAAGCAATGGAGCTTTAGCTGCCTGGCTCTGGAGAGCCATTTCCCCCCCAGAAGGTTTTAAACAGAGAACATATCTTGAGACTTTATCAGTCAACGAAAGCCTGTCTCTTTATCCCCCACTGGTCCAAACCACTCAGGTCAGAAGATCAGAACCATAAAAATTGTTGGCCTTCTTTTTTAAGGCAACTAGGTATCTTTGAAATCTCTCACACAACCTCTTACTCAGCTGAGAATCATTTCACAACTTTATCAAAGGCGCTCCCCTTCTCCAAAGATGGCCCACCTAGGTTGCGCCCAAGGCCGCACTGTAGGGGGAGGAGGCTCAGACTCACCCCCCACCCCACCCAGACTTCCAGCAGCCAAGGCCACGTTCCTGCCCCTGCATGAGAGTCCTTTTGTGCAGTTGCTATAAACCTTCAATGGCCTTCAAAGGCGCTCAGGGGTAACAGGGGGTTGGGGAAGGGGTGGGGAGGTCAAACACAGACCCTCCTGGAATCTGTTCCCTTCATTAACTTCCGAATTCCACAGGCCAGTGTTTTCTCAAGGCTTCTCACACTGAACACTCACCCAGGAGGAGGGGGCTGCAATCCTCATTATCCCACAGGCTCCCACTGAATGGCCAGAGGCGCAGGAGGGATGAGGACAGCAGGCCCTGGGCCCCCAGGAGGGGAACGAATATTTAGAGAACAAATAGCTGGCTGGCACTGGAGAAAGAACTAGAGATTCAGAAGAATTATGACCCCAAGTTTGCAGATGGAGAAAATGAGGCTCAGAGAGGTTAAGTAATTTGAGCAAAGCCACACAGCTAGGAAAGAGCAATGCTTCAAAAACCTGGTTGGGTTTCTCCAAAAATTATACTTTTTCAGTCACTGCAGCTGTCAGTCAGTGAGACCATGGATCTCGTGTAATGTTCCCGGCCACCCCTAAGTGGTAGGACGCTGAGTGGACCAGAAGCCCACTCAAATTAGGCCTGTGGTTCAAGGACTGGGCAGTGTACCCAATGTTGAAAACACTAAATGAACCTACATCATCACTCAGATCAAACCTTGCCAGTCCAGCACCCCAAAATAAATGCACTTTAAGGTTTTATTATGGGTCGATATCAGAGCCTGGGATACAGAGGAGGCCCTCAATAAATACTTGCAAAACATGAATGATAAAAGAACTAGCCAGGTGAAGGCCTTCCTCTTTATTGTAAGAGGACATCTTACAACATTTTTTTTCAGTGTTTATGATCCAGGAGCATTTACTCTCTTTCCAAGACAAACAGGTTTCCTTCCTTTAGACCAAGGGACAAACTACAGCCCACAGGCCACTTGCCTGTTTTTGTTTTTGTTTTTTAAGTTTTCTTGGAATACAGCCATGCCCATTCATTTACTTATTGTCTACTGCTGCCTTTCTGCTATGACTGTAGAGTCCAATAGTTGGGACAGAGACTGTGTGACCCACAAAGCCAAAAATATGTACTATATGGCCCTTTACAGAAGAAGTTTACCAATCGCTGATTTAGACACAAATATAACCTACCCAGGGTGCTGTGCTAAAGCAGCTCAGAG
Source organism: Cabassous unicinctus (assembly GCA_029593785.1). Classification (NCBI taxonomy): domain Eukaryota; kingdom Metazoa; phylum Chordata; class Mammalia; order Cingulata; family Chlamyphoridae; genus Cabassous; species Cabassous unicinctus. The sequence continues at coordinate 12,162 of JAQZBX010010515.1, read as the reverse complement.
CTAAATCCAATGTTAAATTTAATGTTTTGATCTTCTAAATTCCGTTTTAACAACTCATTTAAAAATAGCTACGATTCCCTGAGTGCATATTATATGCCAGGCACTGAATTAAGACCTTCAATTTGTTCTCTTATTTAATCCTCACAATAAACCCTGGGGTGGGTAATATTATCTCTGATTTACTGAGAAGTAATGAATGAAAAATGAGTCGTCAGTTGATTGCCTAATGGGAACATTTACTATTTCATAACTCAATGTTAGGGAGTAACCCAGGGGTGGACAGGAAAACTTTGGGTGCTCAATAAATATAATGAATCTGGCAGGGCCCAGATCAGCAGCCACAGCCAATTTCAGCAGAATTATAGGAAGATAATGGCGCTACCATTCTGGGATTCTTTTAGTTTTCAATCTACCTTCAGACCCAGTGAGCAGTCACTGCATCATGAATTTTCTGGAGTTAGGGAGGATCGCAGCAGATTAAATGGCACAGCTGACACGGAGTCCACACACAGAGCTACCCGGGTCTGGGGGGCCCCTGCCTCCAGTGATGTGGCCAGAGCCACTCAGCAAAAGCACCCCAAATCAAAGTGCATATCTGCACCCCAAATTTCAGCCCCTTCAGGAGTTACTATGCCCACTCATCACCTTAATAGGTAAGCAATTGGACCTTTTTAAAAGGTAAACATCTACTTGATCTACATCCTTAGCAGTGATATCTGCAAAATCATAGGTCTGCTGTGCCAACTGTGGTCTTCTCATGCCAAAGTAAAATAAATACGGAACAACTCATTTTTTAAAAGCCGGTCTGTCTTTGACCTAAAACCCTCCCGGCCGAGCAGGAGTGCGGGCTCTGGAGGCCGAAGGTTGGCGTTGCAGCAGAGTCCCTGCTCCTGCCCTTAGTAATGCTAGTCACTTTCTTGACCTCACGGAACCTGTTTCCGCACGTGTAAAAGGGGGGTCAGGTGCACCTCGCTAGGCTGGAAGGCTAAAGGTGCCCCCTCGAGAACTCATAAACAGCAGCCATTAAACACCCCCACAGCAACTTATCCAGATCCCCTGGCCTCACAGGCTGGGCCTGGGGAACTCGGCACACCCTATTCTCACAGTGACCTCGAGCAGGGCAGGGAGCAGGGCCAGGGAACTGAGCCATGTCCAGGAATGCTGGCAGAGCTGCCGTGTGGGTGGGAGGGCGGTGCTGGATCCCCCAGCGTCCCACTAGAGAGTGGGCCATCAATAGCACAAGGCCCTTCAGTTAAAAAGAAAACCATAACCAGCTGGGTCGCGCCTGGGCTCCGCAGGAGCTTGCGGTAACAGCTCAAAGGGAAATGGGTTCCTCCAAGCTGCTGCAGGCAGACTCGTGAGATCAGATCAGGCCAAACTCACACACTATAAACAGAAATGCAACCTGCCTGTCAAAACGCAAAGGGAAACCAGAGAAGCAGACCTGGACCCAGAGGTGGAGCGGCGGCAGCACTGCCCATCACATGACTGGGGCGCCCAGGGGTTTATGCTTGCTGTCCCCAAGTGGGCATTACAGCGCTTATCCACTCAGAGGATAAGTAAGTGAGTTCCCCTACCAGTGAGGGCACTGAGGCCCGGAGATGGGAGGTGATCTGTCCCCAGGCCACAAGCTGCCAGGGGCCAGGCTACACCTCGAATCAGAACCGAGTTCAGACCCTGACCTTGGGGCAACTTGCTCTGCCCTCTGTGCTGCAGTCACTTGGATAGCAGGTAACAATAGTCCCGACAGCATACATCTCTTCTGAGGGTTGAGTGGCTTAATAAAATGGTGATTCTCGGTCTGTCAGTGCCCAGTGGGTTAGCCCTCACGGGTACAGGGCAAGAGCTCAGAGCAGCCGGGAAGGAGGGGAAGCAAGGGCAAGTTTCCTGCCATGACCACGCTGGCGGTGCCTGAGCTGGCCCTCACCCTCCCGGGAGGAGCAGGAGATAACCCGGACCACCGTGGACCACCACAATGGGGCTGTCCTAGGGAGTGACTGATAAACCAAGAGCAAGCAGGGCTGTGGGCCCTGTGATAAGTGAGGGTGCAGCTGCGGCAGCAGGGGTACGAGGGCTGGGGGGCCAGCAGGGCGGACGGGAACAAAGGGGAGCCAGAGGCCCGTGAAGGCAGAGAAGGCAGCCGGGGCTGCCAAAGAGTGCTGTGCCTCTGTCTCCCCATCCCCAGGACCGGACAAGTATTCTGCTCACCACTGTGGGCTCAGCCCAATCTCCCAGCCCTCAAAATTCCCCCCAGGCAGCCAACAGCCCCTCCCTTAAATGAGTCCTTCTCCTTGCCCCTGCGCAGCCACGGGGCATCTCTACACGGCAAGCTCAGCACCCAACCCCGGCGCTACAAATCCCACTTATCCAAGAGTCTGGCCCTCCTCCAGACCTGAAGCTGGACAGGGACCCCCAGCACCGCGCCTGGCTGCCCAACGCCGTATTAAGCCCATCACTGAAAGTCTGTCTCTCCTGGAGGACAAGGACCTAGAGAGCAGTCCGAAGCAGGAAGCACTCAATGCACGCACCCTTCTGAAGACCTCAGAGGAAAAAGCCTTTTCCCTACCACTCACATGGTGTGGTTCGATGTAAGGCACCAGGCAGGTCTCAGCATCCCACTCTGCCTTCTGCTGGACAAAGAACCTTGGGCCAGTCACGTGGCACTTCAGAGCCTCAAGCCTCTCAAATGCCCACCCAGCGGGATGGTTGCGATGAGTAAGTGATAAAAAGAGGCTTGTCAGTCCTTTTCAGGGAAGCCAAACAACCCCCTAAGAGGCACCATCAGAGCTGGTCAACAATGATGCAACAAATAAGGCACCTACTGTGGGTTCAGCCTGCGAGCAAGACAGCCATGCTTCCTGCCCTCGGAGAGATTACTTTCTAGTGTGGGAGAAAGACATGAAGCCAAATAACTTGCCAAAATGAATACAAATTTATACCACATCTAAGAGCTGTGAACAAGAACAGCGTGCAAAAACCAGAGGGACAGAATTTACACCAGAAGGCCAAAAAAGGCCTCCCTGAAAAAGTGTCGCTGGGCAGAAGAGCAGATCAGGAAACACAATCACAATCAAAGCCAAGGCCCTGCCCGAGTGCGGTCTGGGGAGCGCAATGCCAGGTGGCCCCGGGTGACCTGAGTGCCCCGGGCACTCGGTGTTTGAGCTGCCACTCTCCTGCAGGGCAGCCTAGCGTTAAAGCAAACAGCCCTGGGAGCTACCACCCCCACAGGCTGCCAAGTCAGGCCCCAGAAGGCCAGTTCCTCTGCCTGTCAGCTCCAGAACCGCAACAGGCGTTGGATGCCAACCTTCCCTGTTTCTAGCTGAAACGAGGCTCCTTTCCCTGCCTGCTGCGCACCTGCCACTCGGCCTCCCCATGGGTCCCAGCGGCTATAACCTTTACTCAGCTGTGCATGCCGCCAGCAGGGCCCAAGTCCAAAGTCCATCCCTGCCCACCTGGCTCTGCTCAGAAAGACTTTCACGGGCTCCCAGCAGCACCCTCCCCAACCAACATTACCCTCCTTCTACGGACTGTCATCTATGTGCCAGGCACGAGGCTGGGTGTGCCACAAATCATCGTACAGTGTGGTCCTCAGCACCAATCCCATGAAGTATGCTAAGAGTTCACCCCCACTTACCAGAGAAGGGCAGGGAATCCAGGTACTTGCCCACACTGTTCGTGTTAGACGTTCAATCCCAGGCCCGTCTGCTCCCCAGAAGCCCTGCTAACAGACCCTCACAGATCTAACAGGATGCTCTCGAGCTATTGATAGCTCTAAGTTAGCCCCCATGCTCTTCTTCCTGTCCTGGTGTCCTAGGACTGTCATAACAAAGTATCACAAACTTGGTGGCTTAAAACAACAGAAATGTGTAGTCTTACAGTTCAGGAGGCCAGAGGTCTGAAATCAAGGTGCCAGCAAGGCCAGATCTCACTGAAGCCCGGGGCGGAGCACCCTTCCTTGCCTCTTCGGCTCCTGCTGTCTGCCGGCCTCCCTGGTGTCCCTCGGTTGGTCGGTGCATCGTCCAGGCTCTGCCTCTGTCCTCACGTGGCCTTCTCCGCCCTGTGTCTCCTCCTCCTCTTATAAGGACACGAGGTGTATTACAATAGGGACCACCTTACTCCAGCATGACGTCATCTTAACTTGGATCCATCTGCAAAGACCTCATTTCCAAATAAGGTCACCTTCCCAGGATTAGTGCTTCGAGAGATGTTCTGGAAGAACACAATTCAACCCATAACTTGTGGCAGGGGCAACCGCATCCTAATTCACCTTCCCTTCGGCCTGAGAGACCACATGACAGACACTGTTCCTTGGAGACCCAGAGCCATGCTGAAGGGCTCCTGCCTTCAAGACATTGACAGTCTGGTAGATGGAGACAGATACACGGACCCGGAAAATGAGTGAGGTACAACAGGTACGATGACACGAGTCAGCAGAGAGGAGTGGTGGCTCCCAGGAAAGGCCTTCCTGCTTCTATCTGTCTCCCCCAAGTGCCCACCACTGCACCAGACACACAGCATGATTAAATGTCCGCTGCTTTGGACTCACGGCCACGGCCCAGCAGGTCCACCACCGCCAGCCAGGTGTCTACAGCCCAGACAAGCGCATGACAGAAAATGTGTGGGACGCGGACAAGGAGGAGAGTGGACTTACAACTCACAGGGAGTCCCCAAAGGTCATCGACAGAGACTCAACCAAACTCTCCTGTGCAACACAGAGACAAGAAGCTGCCGTCCTCAGCCCCCCACGGGCCTCCAGGCTGCAGGGATCCATGAAGCACTCACCCAGGGCCTCCCTTCAACCACGGCTAACAGCCAGAGACGTGCAAGTGCGCATAATTCCAGGGAAAGCTTCCAGCAGCCTTATTCCCCAGGTGGTCCACAATCACTGTAAATCCATCAGGCTCAGAAAGTCCTCGAACGAAACTCCAGGCAACTGACAGGCACAGCCATCGCGAGGGGCATCTTTTTAATTCTCTCCTGGTCAAAAGGTCAGTCCCGGGGCCTGGGAGGACAAAAACAATCTTGTCACAATCACACACCCAGAGCAGTAGGAAGTAATTCTTCCTCCCTCATATTTGACCTAATTCTGAAGCTCTGTACCCTCTAACGCACTCAAAGCGGTACTCACTAAAAACGATTCCCTGCCACTGTGGGACCCCAATTAAGGAGAGGTGGGGCTCCAGGGAGGCCTCCAGGGCAGTGCTGCTTCCCACCAGGCGGCAAGGCCTCTGCAGAGCTACCCTGAGGGGTGTGGGAAAGAGGCCGTGGGGTGTTCCTTAAAAAGACAGGAGAGAAAGGCCCAGAACGGTCAGGAGGCTCGCTGACAGCAAGGCCAGCACTGGCCACAGCCCTGGGCTGCGGGGATGAGCGGCTCTGGCAGGGAGCTGAGGAGCTTTTAAGTCAGCTGGTAGGAAGTCCCTCTTCGTTTCGCTTCTTTTTCAAGACAACGACGAAACCCTGGCATCCCTCCAAGCCCTGCCCTGCCTCTGAGCTTCCCCAGGCAGGGCCTGGGCCTGGTCCTGGTAAATTCACTCATTTACCTGTGAGGTCTCAAGTACTGGTCCAGGTACTGGAGATACATTTTGCCTGCCCAACCCAGGGAGCTTAAATTATTCCAGAGATAACTGAGGGAGAAGTCCATCTACAGTGCATAGAGCTTGAGGTCCTGCCTTTCACCAGCCCACCCAATATGATCAATAATGGCCCTTTATTGAGTGCCTACCGCTCAACCTGCTGAAATCTCTGCCCCCACCATCTGGTGATACAATCCCCCAACAACCCTGGTACTACTACCCCCATTTTACAGATGAGGAAATGGGGGGCACAGCCAGTTACGCTGCTTCCAACCAGTAAGAGTGAGAGTAGAGCCAGATCCTGAGGCTAGAGAGCCTGTCTCCAAAGCCAGCACCCTCTCCGCCCCTCTGCACTACCCAGCAAGGATGCCTACATGGAATGCAGTTGCTAAAACTTACTTCCAGGCATTTCACATGTATATAATCCTCACAAAATCTTCCCAACAACCCATCAGTTTTAGACTATTATTATGCAATTTTGCAGCTGAGAAACCTCAGGCACACAGAAGTTAAACAACTTGGCTAAGGTCACAAAGCTAGAAAATCATAGAACTGTTTTCTATTTGAGGCCAGGGCAGTCTGGCTCCAAAACCCATGAGCTTGACCACTGCACTAACTGCCATCAATAGCAACTACATTCATTTCCTTTTTTTATGATTATGGAAATAAATCTTTTATTTTTCTATTGATTTTAGGGGGCTTCATTTTTTAATACATATTTTTTATTAGAGAAGTTGTGAACATACAAAACAATCATGCTTACTGTGCAGAATTCCCATACACCACCCCTCCACAGCAACATTTGTGACAAGTTATGTACATTTGTTTTCTATCGCTACCGTAACAAATTTTCACAAACTTGGCAGTTTAAAACAACACACATTTATCTTATATTTCTGTGGGTCAGAAGTCTGACGGAGGTCTCAGCAGGCTAAAAGCAAGGTGTCTTTTCCTTGCTGGTGGCCCCTTCCTCGAAAGGCAGCAACAAGGCCTCTCTCTGACCCTGCTTACACGTCACATCTTTTTCTCTAACTGATCCTTCTGCCCCCCTCTTCCACTTCTGAAGACCCTGGTGATGACACCGGGCCCACCTAGATGATTCGGGATAATCTTTCCATCTCAAGGTCCTTAACCTTAATCACTTCTGCCAAGTCCCTTCTGGCATGTAGGGTAACATAGTCACAGGTTCTGGGGATCAGGCTGAGGACATCCTTGGGGTGGGAGGAGGCATTATTCTACCTGCCACAGACACCATGGCTGATGGGCACCTGGCCTCTGCTTAAGCTCCAGTGACCAGGAGCCACCCTCAGCACGGACACCACGGTACCTCCCCACCACCCGTGATGCATGCACACACCCACACACACATTTCCAGCAGCCAGTGCATGAAGCACCAAGGAAGCAGTGGGTATGTTTCCTTCTTTAGAAATCCAGTGGCCCTCATGACACCTGGGCAGCTGAAAGTAAAAATGAAGACAGTGCTGATGCCAAGACGCCTGCTCTTCCCAGTGCTGGCGGAAGCCACCGAACAAGGAGGGCCTTTCACGGGACCAGCCCCCTGCCGGGAGCCAAAAGCACATTGTTTCATCCATTTCACTTGCAACAGCACCCCGGGGAGGTGGAGTTTATTTTCTCCACTCCACAGGTGAGACTCTAAGTGGCAGGGCCAGGTTGGGTCAGACTCCAAAGCTGTGTTCCTTTTCCTCTGAGACATACTCTCGTTTAAATGAGAGATGGTTTCTAGAAGTTCCACTTCTGGCAATGGTGGAACAGCTCCTATTAGACGTGCCCTCCTGTGATACCAATTATAAACTCTGGACAAAATTAAAAAACAAAACAACTAGCTCAAGGCAGAGGGACTAAAAGCAGGCACGTCCTGGAGTGGGATCAACCTGGAAAACCAAACTGGGCCAGCAACAAGTTCTTCCTCGGGGTGATTTTCAGCACCATGCAGGTGGCTAATGCATGGTCTCACTGTCTTGAAGAAACAGAGAACAGGGCTCAGGGCACTACAATAGTGGAAGAGGGAGTGGAGGAATCCAGAGAAGAGAGACTCAGAAAGGGGCAGCCCAAGCTCTGTGATGACCTTTCACTAAGTCACTGACCCCTGAACCAGGCCTGCATACAGCCCAGGTAAAGCTACGGGCTGCCAGCACAGAGAAGCCAGCCTCAGGACCGCATCCTGCGGAATTTCGGGACCGGGATCTGGCTGGCACAGAGGGGCTGCTTACAGAAGAGAAGGGAGCAGTGACGGATGGCACCGGGCCGCAGCTAATGGGAGGAAGAATGGGGAACACGGCCTGTTAAACATTCACTGAGGTCTACAGGCAAGTTTGTTTTGTTGGGGTCGGGCACATTAAAGTCACCTGAGGAAGAATTATTACATGGTCTGTTGGGTATTCCTGCAGCAAAGCGGTGGTCCCGGCCAAGGGCAGTGGCAGTACTGACACTCACGCGAGAAGGGACCCACCTGGCCTCTGCTTGCAAGGGCCCACGATATGGGGCGATGCACCCCACAGCTTCTGGTTTCATCAAACAGTAACCATTCTTTCTCCAGGAGCATTTTCGTGTTGTCTGCTGCTTACCTGCCGTGTGACCGCTGAAAGTATGTTTGCTCCTTCCATAACATATTGGCTGTGCTTAAAGAGACAGACAATGCCACAGACAGGCTTTGATGCAGAACTGGAACTCACACGTGGCCGGTGGGCAGGCTTTCTAAAGAAGAAATAACCACCACTTTGGGACACTGTTTTGCACTATCTACTAAAGCTGAAAATATGCACAACCGATGACCCAGCAATTCCACACCTAGGTGAAAACTCGCAGAAAGATGGACATGTTCACCAACAGACACATCTAAGGATGGTACCAGGGGCCCCAGAAGATGAAGGGAATAGGGAGTTACTGCTTAAGGGGTACAGAGTTCTATTTGAGGGAACGAAAAGTTTAGGTGATAGCCCAACATTGTGTACGTAATTAACAGCACTAAAACATACATTTGAATGTGGTTAAAAAGGAAAAATTTAGGCTGTATATATGTTAGTAGAATAAAAAAAATTTTTTTAAAGAAACCATAGGACTGTACAATACAAACAATGAAGACTAGTGTAGACCATGGACTATAGTTAATAGTAGTTATAATAATATTCTTTCAATTATAACAAATGTACTACATTAATGCACAAGTGTTAATAATGGCACACTTGTGCCATTAATGGCAGAGGGGTAGGGGATATGGGAACGCTATATTTCCTGCATTTTTCTGTAAACCTACAACTTCTCTAATTTAAAAAAAAAATTTTTCAACTTCTCCTACTGTAAGAGTTTTTCTGGGATATTGATGACATCAGAACACCGCCCTCAAGGCTTGGGAATCAGCAGCTTCTAGTTTCCCTGCTCCATTCAATTCCCATGTCCCTGCCCCAAGGGCTCTGAGGGCCAGGCCTACTAAACCTGGTGGGAGACCACCAGTCAAATAAGCACGCCCTGGCCTAGTGACAAGGGATCGCCCCACAAGAAAACACAGCCCCAAACCCCACGCTCTCGCTCGAGTCTCTCCTCTCGGCCTCCCAGCTTGTCAGGCCCAGTGTACCACTTCCTTCTGGACCCTCCCCATTTGGTGCTTCACCAGCTGACCCTCCTGCAGTGGCTTTTCCTACCCACCACCAGGAGAACATCATTTTACATCACCTGCACCGAAATGTGGGAGGGATGGATACATACAGGACAGACAGATGGATGCTTTGTGAACCTGAGGACTTGGGTGGCATAGGCTAGCAAAATGGGGTACGAGGTACAGAATGAAGAAAGCTAGGTGTGGTGGTCGCTGGCAACACAGTCGTGCGAGGAGCGCAGGCTGTGGTGGAAGGCCCAGAAGTGCACGGCAGCATCTTTCCTCTCCCTCTGCTTCTGTGGGTGTTGATTCTTTCCGTTCCCCTCTTGCAGAAGTGATCAGTCATGTTGTTAACTTAGTGCCAGCCAGAGTCAGCAGAGCTAGATCCTGACACCTCTGAAATCCAGCCAAGGGGGCAGCAGCACTAGCTGCAGGAGATGAAAGCGCAGTTCCGTGAGGCAAGAGTCGAGTCGTTAAATCTCTCAAAATCCTTGCTAGCAAAAAGTTCTGCCTCGCTTTCTCTTTCTTCCAGATTTGTGAAGTAAGATTTCCTCAGAGCTGATACCACAAAGAAGGTATCTACTTATCTCCTGAGGAAGGGAGGCAGCGACTTGTCTTGCCGCATTCACATTATTTCTCTGTGATATCCCAAGAGCTGGGCTCGCCTAACCTGGGAAGATAAATCAAGGAGATGTGTTCCCAGAGAGAGCTGGCAGCTGTCTTGCTGACAGACTCTATTTTTTGCTTAATTTCAGTTCCTCCCAAAAGTGTGCAGGGAAGACACGGATCAGGTGCTTTGGAATTCCCAAGCCTTGCAGCACAAACCACCTCCTGTATTCTCGCGATGCCTCGTTCAGGGAATGGGGGGATGAGGTGGGGCTCGGGGACCAAATAAACCAGGGTGTGAATCCTGGCACTGCCAGCCGCAGGCTGCGTGATGTTGGGGACATCCTTTAAGCTCTGTGAAAGTGTTTCCTCAGCTGTTTAATGAAAACAAGGACTAAGAGTGCATATGTGGATGAGAGACAGTATATAAATAAAGGGCTCAGTGCTCATCCCTGCACACAAGACAGAGGCTCGGGACCACTCCCGCAGCACAGGGCTGCTAGTACTGCTGTCACTCCCATGAGTTAAGATTTGGGAGGCGCACAGTGAATCCTAATATTATTAAGGGTCTCATGTATCCCTGCACTGTGCCAGACACTGTGGGGCTTCCAGCGGAGGAGGCAAGGTGGCTGATGTGGAATGAGCCCTTCTATTGTCAAGCACCTGTACCTGTGTTAGGAGTTAGCCCTGCAAGGTACATTTATTAGAGCCATTCCTTAAGAAGACTGACATTCAGCTTCCACCAGACTCAAGAAGCCCAGGTGCGTCCTGCGCGGGAGTCAGGGAACTCAACAGGTGCTCAATAAATGTTTGCCGGAATCATGGGTGATTAATAATAGCGATATACAACAGGCACCATGCCAGGGGCTGGAAATAACACCTCACGAGGTAGGCATGACCCCTGCCCTCAAGGAGCTTTCAGTCAATACAAGTAAGTCAACCCGAGAAGTAGGCACAGTGATAGAGCGGATCCATAAACCAGGGCACAACCAGTCACAGCCAGGTTGTCATGGCATGCTGGGGGGAGCAGGGGCCCAGAGGGAGAGGCTGGACCACACTGGATGTCAGAAGGCCCAGCATGGCAGAGCACAAGACCTTGGGAATAATCTGGCCTGGTTCCCTCACTGAGCAGAATGAGAAGCAAAAGTCAAGTGAGAAGGTGGCCTGGAAACCCACTGCCCAGTGGTGCTCCTTAATTTGTTGGGTGCTGGGGCGCTGAAGGAGGCAAGGTCAGGGTCCTGGCAGAGTGGGTAAGAACTGTGTTTCCTGAGGGCATGTTCTAAGAGTGTCAGTTGTGTTAATTCATGTAATTCCCAACAACCCTGTGAGTATGAACTCCTCACGATGGGAGCTCTGGAGCACAGCAAGCTGTGTGCACAAAGCCACACAGGTGGCAAGAAATGGAGCCACGATTTGAGCCCTGGCACTGTGTCTCCAGAGCATTTATGGTTAACCACTAGGCTCTCCTGCCTTAGAAGGATTACGTGGTAGGAAAGGCTGGGGTCAGGGAGAAGAAGCTTCTGGAAGAAGGAGATGGGGCGGGCAGCAGTTTAGTTGCAGGAAAAGGCAATGAAGAGAGACTCCTGAGGTGTAGACAATGTCCACTGCCAGGAACTGATGACAACGGTCCCAACAGGCCATCAGCAGGTCCCCAGTCCTCTCTTTCCCACAGTAAGTGCCCCTCACATCACCCACGACAGGGTGGAAACTGCCCGGCTGTGGCCTGGAGCCATGACGTCATTTCCACCAGGTTCAGGGCTCCCAAACCCCTCTGGCCTCTGACTGCTTCTCCCACTCTGCAGGTGAGAAAACAAATGCACCTGGAGGGATCTGTGAGTGGCATCCAGGTAGATCATGGCCACTTATAAACTGTCCCACTGGGGGAAGCGGGTGTGGCTCAGTGGATAGAGCCACCGTTTACCATATGGGAGGCCCGGGTTCGCTTCCCGAGGCCTCCTTGTGAGGGCACGCCAGCCTGAGCGGTGCGGTGGGCTGATGCAGCAACCTCACGGCAGGAAGCGGGTGTGGCGCAATGGATAGAGCACCCGTTTACCATATGAGAGGCCCCGGGTTCGCTTCCCGGCGCCTCCTTGTGAGGGCAGGCCGGCTCACGCAGCGCCGTGGGCTGATGTGGCAAGACCTCACAGCAAGGGGGAGATAAGCAGACACAGAGAAGACACGCAGCGAATGGACACAGCAGCACAAGCAGCAAGGGGGGTATAAATAAATGAAATAAATAAATCTAAAATAAAATAAAATAAAATAAACTGTCCCACGTGTCCACCAGAACTGAGGCCCTGAAACGTGGTGGGATAAGACTGCCCTCAGGGAAGCGGGTGTGGCTCAGTGGATAGAGCCCCCGTTTACCAT
>JAQZBX010010514.1:19590-44299 GCA_029593785.1 Cabassous unicinctus | reverse complement strand
CCTGTTGATTCTGTTACCCAACAGAAACCTGACTAATACATTTCTCAAAATTGTTTCATCCATGAATTCATAATGAATGAAGACTTGATCTTTGTCATTAAAATGAAAAATAATTAAGATCTTAAACATAACTACCATGGAAAGGGATGTTCAAATGAAATAAATTGTTAATAGTAACAAATTAAAATGCATAAATATCTTCTTGAAAGTTTCCAACAAAATACATATTTTCAGTTTATAATGACAAGCTTGAACAATTATTCAAGTTAAATATCCAATCTAATAATTTCTTAAAATTTTTATAACTCCTAATTTAGAAAACCCTAATTTGCAAAATTTCATATCATTATTTAAAATTATATTTGACATGGTGATTGTGGTTATGAAGATATTTCTCACTCAAGACTATTTCAACAAACCCCAAAATCTAAGTATTTGGGTGATATTGGCTTCATAGAATGAGTTAGATAGTATTCCCTCCTCTTCAATATTTTGGAAATATTTGAACAGGGTTGGTATTAATTCTTCTTGGAAAGATTCATAAAATTAACTTATGACCCATCTTTTCCTTGGCTTTTCTTTATTGGGAGTCTTTTGATGACTAACACAATCTCTTTTAATTGTTCTGTTGAAGAATTCTGTTTCTAGAGTAAGTGTAGGTTGTTCCTGTGTTTCTAGGAATTACTACATTTTATCTAGTTTGTCTAATCTATTGCTCATAATATTCTCTTCTGATACTTTTCTTTATTTCTGTGTGATCAGTGGTAATGCTACTTCACATTTCTGATTTTGTTTATTTGGTTCTCTTTTTTTCTTTCTCAGTCTAGTGGTCAATTTTATTGAGCTTGCAAAGAACCAACATTTGGTTTTGTTAATTCTATTGTTGTTTCTCTATTTCATTTACTTATATTCTACTCTTTATTGCCTTCTCCTTGCTTTGTGACTTGTTTGCTCTTCTTTATCTAGTTCCTCCAGGTATGGAGACAGGCCATTGATTTTAGCTCTTTCTTTTTTTAAGATATTTTTATTACAGAAGTTGTGAACTTAAAGAACAATCATATACATGTGTAGAATTTCTACACAACACCCTTCACCAACACACCACACTGTGGTGGAATATTTGTTACAGATTATGAGATAATATCATCAGACTATTTCCACCAAGCATGTCCATAGCATACATTTGGCACACTTTTTTCAATACCAGCCACAGTATCAATACAGTACATCTTTGGCAGTGATACAAGAATATTACAGTATTGCTGTATCCGGACATTAGTCCATAGGTCACTCAAACTGCATTTTTCCAATGTTTCTTCACATTCCTACCAGCCTGCAATAGCGATGCACATTTAGGGATGTAAATTTTCCAGTCATCCTTGCCTTTACCTCATCTCATTAAGTTTTGATATGTTGTGATCTCTTTTACATTCATCTCAAGATATTTACTGATTCTCCTTGCAATTTTTTCTTTGTTGCACAAAGTATTTAAGAATGTGTTTTTTCACCAATTCTGTACTGGTAGGTTTTCCATTTCTCCACCTTTTATTGCTTTCCAGCATCATTTCATTATGGTCATAGAAAGTGATTTGCATAATTTCCATCTTTTTAAAATTTGAGACATGTTTTGTCACCCAACACGTGGGCTGAGCTGGAGAACGATCTATGCGCTCATGAGGAGAATATAGATAGCTTTCATTTTATTATTGTTGCAATTTTTTGACTATATTTGTTATGAGGTAATACTGATCTCATGAGATGAGTTGAAAATTGTCTCTTCCTCTTCAATTTTTGGAAAAGTGTCTGTTAATATTGGTATTGACAGACACAGGTATTCTGTAAATATCTGGTTTAATCACAAATTAACACATATGTTCCTCCAGACTTTGTAGTGGAAAAGTTTTAATTTATAATTTCAATTTCTATAATGGAAGTATGGCTAGTCAAGCAATCCATTTTTTCCTGCATGACTTATGGTAGTTAGGTCTTTGAAGAAATTTATGTATTTCACTTTATTTGTCCAAATCAGTGGCAAATATTGCTTTTGTCACTCCATTCCTATCCTTTTAATAATTGCAGAATATATTGGGGTGTCAAGATTTTCATTCAAATTTTTGATAATCTATGTCTTCTTTCTTTGTTCTTGTTCTATCTGCCTGGAAATTCAAACATTTTATTGATTAGCTAAGTGAACTAGCTTTTGTTGTCCTTGGTTTTATATCATTATTAATGGATTTTTATACTGACCTTTTTGTTTGCTTTCTTTTTTCTGTTGTTTATTTGTGTTAAATTTCTTCCTATTGTTCTCCATGCAACAGTTAATACTGCGGTCACTTATTTGAAATGTTTCTTTTTTCTTAGTGTAGGTGTATACCACCATAATGACCCCCTAATTAGTTCTTTAGAACTTGCTCCTACAATTTTTGAATTTATTTTAAGTGCAAAACAATTTTAATTTCCATTTTTATTTCCCTTTTGACTCTAGTGTTCTTTAGCAGTGAGTGATTTAGTTTCCAATATTTGAAGTTTGTCATGATATATTTCCCTTATGGAGTCCTAATTTTCATCTATTGTCACCAGAAAACATATTTTCTATGATTTGCATTCTATAGAATTTGTTTAAAAATATAGTTTATTCTTGTATATTTTCCATATGCACTTGTGAAATAAATGTGTATACATCTATTGTTATATGAAGTATTCAATAAATGAAAATTAGGTCAAGTTGGTTGATAGTGCTGTTCAAATCTTGTGTAGCATTGCTGATTTTCTTGTCTATATGTTCTATCAGATATTAAGGGAAGACTTAATATTTTCAGAATAATTATGGATTTGTGTATTTCTTCTTGCATTTTTCTTAGTTTTAGATATAAACATATGTTCTGTTATTAGATGAATATGTTTAGGATTGCTATGTCATCTTGATGAATTGACACTTTGAGAACTATGAAATGACATTTATTAGGCCTGGTAATATTATTTGCACTTAATCTGCCAGTAGTCCCACTGGGTGCATTCATTCATATACTTTTTATTTTAATCCATCAGAAGTTTGATTTTGGTCTTTTTTATATCTTCCAAGTTTCAAATTATTTTTTCTGTTTATATAGATGACATGTATATTTGACAAGGGAGCAAACAATTTATTGGGGAAAGCACAATCTATTCAATAAATGGTAAAAGGAACAACTGGGTAAACAAATGCAAAATAATTCAATTGCACTTCTACTTCACACCATATTAAAAAATTAAATCAAAATGGATCATCGCCCTAAACCCAAGAGATAAGATATTAAAATCTTTTAAGAAAATATCAGGGTAAATATTTTTGGCTTTGTGTTAGATAATGGTTTCACAAATATGACAATTAAAATATGTGCATCAAAAGAAAACATAGCTAAATTTTTGTCTCTTTCAAAGGACATCAAGAAATTGGAACAAAATTTGCAAATTAAGAAAATCATAGAAGTGAGAGAAGTATTTGCAAGAATTATGAGATAATATATGTAGAAATAAGATATCTGATATGTTAATTGCAATCAGAGTATAAAAATAACTATTGCAATCAGCAATAAAATTTTATAAAACTGATTAAAATGGGTAAATATACAGTTTATTTTGGGGAGATGAAAATATTTGGGAATTAGATAGTACTGATGATTGCATATCCTTCTGAATCTAATAAAATCCAATGACTTGCACACTTTTAAAGTGTGAATTTTAAATTTCAGTAAAAATTTTTAAAGAAATGTATCATCTAGATATACTGCCATAGGTGTGCAGTGGCAAAATGGGTGATACAGGAATATACTTTGGATCACTTCAGGTAAAACTTAAGTCATTTATAATATGATTACATAAACTATCGTATATCAAAATATGGAATCCATTAATATTTTTTAAAAGTATGAACTAGTTTCATGTGTAATATATTGGAAAATAATACAGTTATGATTGTTTCGATATCTTTTTCCACATATTATATCACCTCCATCGGGTTTACAATGATGTTGATTAATTTCCTACAATAGATCTTATTTTCCTAATTCATTTCATGGCGGCTAATTTTATTGTATTGTGAATTTTACCATTTTAAATCCTGGATATTATTATATTCATATGAAGACTATTGACCTTTGTTAAGAGACTGTTACTTAGAAACAGTTTGATTCTTTGGGGACTTGCTTTATAAACATTTAAATGTGGGTAGGAGCAGTGGTCATCAGTCTAGACCTGTTCCCCTCCCCCCCACTATCAAGACAATATACTCTTGTGTACTGTAACCAATACCCCAAGTGTCTTTATATTTTCAGGTCAGACTCTTGGTAACAGGGACAATTCCCGGATGTGTGCAAGTGTCATTCATTGACTGTTACTTACACTATTTTTAGTGTTTCTTTCCCCACCCTTGGAGAGTTTCCTTATACTAACATACTGAAAAATAATCAGCCAAGTACTTGACAGAGAGCCTCTCTGGATACCTAGGATTTAAAATCTGTGAGGCTCTTTATTCTCTGAAACTCTGTCTTGTGAAGTCTCAATTTCTGGCCTTTCCTACTATAAAGCTTTATTTTCTCTACTCAGTGAGTCTGACAGCTTCTGTCTGAGATCTGCAAACTAAACCATGGGTTGGATATAATATCAAGGCAGAAACTGTAGCAAGCATAGGGATCATCTCATTTGCTTCTCATTCTTTATAGATTATTGTCCTCAATTGCGTCATTTCCAGTGCCATGAGAAACATTGTTTTATGTATTTTCAACACATATTGTTTCAGGGAGGTATTAATCTGTTCTTTGTTATTCCATCTTTGGTAGATAGATTCTATTTCAAATACAACTTCAATGAAATAAATATATTATATTAACTGGTATGATACTTTTGTTATTTTACCTTAAGAAATATCTTTTGTGAACAGTTATATTCCATATATTCAGCAATAATTATCTTAAAATATTTGCTACTTTTAAAATAAGTAATTGTCAAATCCATAATATGAAGAAATATAACTTGATAGGTAGAAGTGTTATTAAATATTATGGATCCAAAGGGTAGAATGTATAGAGAATGCATCTCAAAACTAAAATGACATAAACAAATTTAGAAACTTACAGAATAAGTCAAGATTAAATGCAGTTTTTTGCAAATATTAGTATCAGTGAGTGTAGAATAAGTTTTACAGAGAATAATACACAATTTTTAGTCATCACAGATAAACCTTTCTGAAATTTCTTTCAATTTAGTGATTTTAGAGAGTCTTTATTTTAGAATTCATTATTTTCATTTTTGATATAACAATTTCTACCATACCATAAAAATTAGTTTTTAGAAAACTAGTAAACAGTAAATTTTTACACAACAAAAAATTATATTTTAGAAAATATGACAAAAGAAAAACTGTGAGAAAATAGTGTGAGTTTAAAATAAAAGGATGGAAGAAATCATTTCATATATAACTAATATCAATAACTAATATATAGAATTT
This sequence comes from Cabassous unicinctus, assembly GCA_029593785.1. NCBI lineage: Eukaryota > Metazoa > Chordata > Mammalia > Cingulata > Chlamyphoridae > Cabassous > Cabassous unicinctus. Next base: position 38,814 of record JAQZBX010010514.1, on the reverse strand, counting down.
TACAAGCAAATGAGAGTATTTTCACCTAGTATTTAAAAAGAGAAATATATTGGTTATGGGTTGTTTGCAATCTAAAGAAAAGGAAACATTGAGAGGCACAATCTATCATTGTGATTTCATTTTCTTATTATTTTTATTTGGTTATTTTCTTGGCTTCATTTTGGAGAGGTTCTGGATCACAGAATAGTCACAAGTGTGGCAGGGGAGGCACATTGGTGTCAGGTGTTGGTGATGGGAAGATGCATGGGAGGGGGTTCATCTGGGGCAAGTCTCTAAAGCATATGAATGTGTTCAAGTGTTCATTGGAATTGTTATGGTGTAACCAAAAGAATATTGAATTCTTTTCCTGGGGAGTTCTGCTACATTCTCTAATGGGACAGCAAAAATCCCTCAAGTTCAGGGGTGCTGCCTAGTGAAGGAGGACAGTACTTTGCTCCAGGCCCTTGATATTGATGATTACACTTATGAACCTTTTCTTTTGAAATTGAAACTTTGCCTCGTATTATATGCTGCATAAGAGTACATCCTGAGAGCCTTCCTGTTGCTCAAATGTGGCCTCTCTCTAAGACAAACTCATCATATAAATACATTACATTCCCCTTCTCCTGGCATGGGACATGACTCTCAGGATGAACCTCTCTGGCACTGATTGATTATTACCAGTGCCAACTAGCAATGCACCTGGAAAAGTCCTTGACCCTAAGGGGGAAATGGTAAACACAAATGATTTCTTATGGCTAAGAGATTTCAAAGTGAGTTGGGAGGTCATTCCAGAGGTTACACTTATGTACATGTCAGCAGGATCTCATTGAATGCCACAGTAAATATTGACTCAAACAGTGGGGATTCTGAGGTCTAAGGACATCCAGACAATATAGGCTGGGCACACAGCTCAGGAGTTTGGCACCCTGCCAGTGGGCTTTTGGAAATTATGCTCCCCAGTGATAGAGTTGGATTCAGTTGTGGTTTCAGTACTAGATAAGTGTGTATGTCCAAGAGACTTAAATCTTTGGTCCATTCATGTGCCAGTTGAGCCCTGAATCTCAGCAGGATTGCAAAACCTACTCTCCAGTTCATTGGACTCACCCAGGAAACTAACAAGCTGATGATGATGGACAACCCCAATCCTAAGGAAAAGAGAGTGTCTGCAACTTCAAGCAATATAGTTCCATCCATCTTCCCCATGGGATTTAAGCTCCTTCCCAATTATGAGAAGAGTAGGCATCGCCATCTCCAAATCCTCAAGATTGGGGAATGAACAATCGACTAAATTAGGTTTCCTATTATTCTACTGCAGATTATTTTTATTCAAGCAATGGAAGAACTTTCATCATTGATGTGGAGGCAGTGACCACTGGAGGTTCTGAGGGGAACAAGAATGAAGAATAGGTGTAATATGGGGGCATTTTTGGGACACTTGGAATTGTCTTGCATGATGTTGCAATGACAGATACAAGCCATTATATGTTTTGTCATAACTTGCAAAATTGCATGGGTCAAAGTGTAAATATAACATAAAGTGTAATCCACCATTAGTGACAATGCTTCAATATGTTTTCATCAATTGTAACAAATGTACCACACTAATGAAGGATGTAGTTAATGTAAAATGTGGTAGGGGGAGGCCATGGGGCATATAGGAATCCCCTACGTTTTTTATCTAACATTTATGTAATATAAAGTTTCTTTAAAATAAACAAAGAAATAAAAAGAAAGTCACTGCAGAAAATGGTAAACTAGGCAAATAAAGATAAAAAGATAGTCAGTCAATATCATGCCAAAAAGATTTTGACATTAAGAAAAATATATCCTTAAGATAGTGACTCTCTCTAATAATAAAACTTTAGTTTAAAAGTTAGATACAAATATTCTAAAATAATCTTCAATTAATAATATAGATTCAAATATGTAAACCAAATGTGACAAAGCCATAAGAAGAACTGGATCACAGTGACAGATTTCTACAAAACAAAAAACTCTACTCTGGAATTAACATACTCACCAATAAGAATTCCAGTTAGAAATTATAAAGTAATTAAAAATACTCTACATTTGATATATTACCATGGGTCAAACTAGTAATCAGGTAGAGATGGTAATATGGCAGAATAGGGAGCACCAGGCCTCAGTCCTTCCAAAAACAGCTATTAAGCATGCAGGAACTGTGTGAAACAACTGTTCTGTGCCTCCAGAGCCTGGAAGAACAATGTAAAGCATCCAGGCAAAAGAAGGAGGAAAAGGCTGATGAACTGTTGTAAGAACAGTGAGTTGCTCTCTCTGCACAATGCCTATGGGCACCCATCCCCCTCTCTCATGGCTGGAAGCCTTGAGGTCCAGTCCTTGGAAAGCTCACTGGTGACAGAAAGGGACATAAAACTCTTTTTCCCCAGAGCAGGGATGGGCATGGCCAATCACTGATCAGAGCTTTTGCTCAACAAATTTCAATGCCTGGGTCCTGACTCTTAGCAACTGTTTCAACCCACCCCAGACAAAAGCAGCAGGAGACATTGTTTCAACCCCACCTTGGACAGGGACAAAGTTGGTGAAGATTTAAAGATACAGTACTTCCTCATGGCCACAAGGGAAAGTTAACTGAAGTGTTACATTTTCTGGGAAGGAGAGAAAAACACAGATATAAGGAGACATCTAGATGGGTTGGTTTTTTTTTTTTTTTTGCTTTTTAAAAAAGACATATTGATTGATTGATTGATTTTATCCATTTTAACATGCCCCCCCATTTTCTGGGGTTTTTTTGGTGTCCATTCGCTGAACAATTCTCTGTGTCTTTCTCCTGCCCTCCCTTCTCATCCTTCTCCTCCATACTTCACCAGGATTTGATCCTGGGGACCTCCAATGTGTGAGAGCGTCATTCTGCCACTTGTGCCACTTCAGTTCCTGGTTTTTTGGTGTGTCTCACCTTGGCTCTCCCCTGTGTCTCTCTCCTGTTACATCATCATATTGCTGCATGTCTCAGTGGGGTTTGGCATATATACATATATATATTTTTTTTCTTTTTTCACTGGGAAGTCCTGAGGATCAAACTCAGTTCCCTCCATATGGCAGATGGATGCCCAACCATTTTGAGCCACATCCACCCCCCTAAGAGTTTTTTGACAGCCTTCCTAATCTTCACTCTAGGGCCCTTTGAAGCTGGTATGCACCCTTTTCATGGATCTATGGCCTTGTTTTGTCTGGGAAATACAGGCCTGGGATAGACACCTCTTAGGTGACCTCTACCCCAGAATATACCTTCTAGGCAAAAGCAGCTACAGACAATGAAAGGAGTGTAAAACACTATAGAGGGAAAAGAAAAGATGAAAAGATCAAGTTTCCCATAGAAGGAACCAAGGAAAGGAAACTTTCTCCTAACATTGAAATAACTACACAAAAAGTACAATCTTAAACATTTCTCCACATATCCATGGCAAGTATCCAATGAAGAATAACCAAAAAAAAAAAAAAGCTGATTAATTCTTCACAGGTTCTTCTAAAGCCCTAGAATAAAGTGGACAAAATATCTAAAGAGAGTTTAACAGAAAGCCAATCAACAATAAATCCGTAAGAAAGAGGGAGAAACTGACCTTCAGAGAAAACTTATCAAGGTAAGCATAAGTGTAGACATCAAAAATTACAAGTCATACTAAGAAACAGGAAGATATGGCCCAGTTAAGGGAAGAAATTCACTGGAGACTCAGAAGTTGGAATATTTTGATGATGTTCTTTTATGTCTGTAACAAAAGTTTCAAAAAAATGCAAGGTGTTGGTGGAAGGGTGGTGTATGGGAATTCTGCACATTATGCATGATTGCTTTGTAAACTAACAACTTATCTATCTATCTATCTATCTATCTATCTATCTATCTATCTATCTATATTTAACAATACACTAGTGGGATACAACAGCAGATTTATTAGAAGAAAGAATCAGCAAAACAGGAGACAGAAAAACAGATAGAGAAAAGTACAGAAAAATTTAAGCAGCGCTTCAGGGATTTGAATAACTGCACAAGGTGCACAAATGTATGTGCATGGTACCCCAGCAGGAGAAGAGGAGGAATAACAGGCAGAAAGAATATTTGAGAAATAATGCCCAAAAATGTCCCAATTCTTATGTAAGACTTAAATACCCATTAATGAGTATAATGTACTCCAAACAGAATAAATCCTAACAGATTGAATTTGGGATGTATGAGATACATAAATATCAAAATGACAAATGCCAAAGATAAAGAAAAAATTCTCAAAGCAGAAAGAGATTTGTTGCAAAGAAGAGTTCTTTAATAACACTAAGTGGTAATTTCTCATCGGAAACAATGGAGGCAATAAGGCAGTGGTATGATATATTTATGGTACTTAAAAAAAAAATGCCAGCCAAAAAATATTTATCCAGAGAAAATGTTGTTCAAAACTGAGGGAAAGTTTAAAATATTTGCAGATAATCAGAAACTGAGAAATTTTGTCATAAGGGACTAGCTCTAGAAGTAGTACTAAATAGAGTTCTGCAAGCTGAAAGGAAAAGAGGAGAGAATGGCTTGGAGTAATGTAAAGAAATGAAGATAATCAGGAAAGATAACTACAAGGGAAAAAAGAGAGACAAAGAAAGATTTGACTTATAAAAACCAAAGGATAAAATGGCTGAAATAAGTACTGCCTATACAATAATAATACTGAATGTTAATAGATTAAACTTCCCAATTAAAAGACACAGATTGGCAGAATGGATTAATAAACTTTAAATGCAAAAATCAAAAAAATGTTATCACTGCAAATATTCTTGCTGTCCTGATTTTGTAATAATCAGGGTAGGCTAAACATTCGCTATATTAGAACCCATGCATATGTCCCCAGACCCAGTTTTTCTCCCTAGGTCTGGTTTTTAGAATGCTGGTGATAAACTAAGCCTGATTTATTATGTGACCATCCTGTAGGAGAAATGACTGTAACTCTTGGTATCTTTGGTCAACCTTAAGAGATATAGCAGGGGGACTGATGTGGCTCAAGTGGTTGGACATATGTCTCCCATATAGAAGGACCTGGGTTCAATCCCCAGGACCTCCCAGTAAAAATAAAAATAGAAAAATATACAAGGCATGTGGGACACCAGGCCCCTTCTGCAGGCATGCCCCCTGTCCCTGCCGGTGGGCGCACCACAGGCCCTTCGTGCACACAAGACCCCCAGGCCCCACAGGTGGGCGAGCCGTTGGGCCCAGCCAGCCATGCAGCAAGATGATGACATAAAAGGAGAGTGACACAAGTGAGAGCCAAGAAAAGACACACCAAAAAACCAGGAACTAAGTTGGCACACAAGGTAGGATTCCTCTCTCCCACACTGGAGGCTCTGAGGATCGAATTCCAGTGAAGACAGGAGGAGAAGGAAGAGAAGAGAGGGCAGGAAGTGGACACAGAAAGTTGCCCAGCAAATCGGCACAGAAACAGCAAAAATGGGGGGGTTAAAAATGGATAAAAGTGAATAAATAATTAAATAAATCCTTTAAAAAAAATGTATAGGGGAGGAAGATTGGAATATAGTTAGTAGTAACACTTTGATGATGCACTTTCAAAATTTGTTAACAAATGTTTCACAACAATGCAGTGTTTGTGATGTGGTGATGTGCAGGAGCCCTGTATGATGTTATGCATGTTTGTTTTGTAAGTTCATGATGTTTACTGAACACTTATAGTTTATGTTCATGTATGAATTTATACACTTCAATAAATTGTTTAAAAAGTCATCAGATTATAAAAGAAAGGAAAATACCATATTTGTAGGTGATATGATTGTATATTGAGAAAGCTGATGAAATTACCAAGAAGCTATTAGAAATAACTGAGTTTTGCAAGTTTGAAGGTCACAAGGTCAATGTATAAAAATAAATTTTATTTCTATTTGCTAAGAATGAACTGTCAGAAAAAAAGTATAAAAAGTTAACATTTACCATAGCATCACAAACATTAAATACTAAGGGATTAATCTGAAATAATGTGAAGACATGTATAATGAACCATAAAACAATCCTGAGAGATTTTACAGAGTTCTATATATAACTTGGAACACAAATTGGGTGCATATTTTATAAATCTAAATATTGCCAAGATGCCATTTATTTTAAAATAATTGTACAGATTAAAATCAATCCTAATCAAAACCCCCAAAAAGCTTTATAGTTGAAATTGACAAATTGTTCCTAAAATTCATTTAGAAATATCACAAGAGAAATAATAAAGGAATCAAAGGAAAAAACCTAAATTTGCCAACACATCTTTGAAAAATAAGAAAACAATTGGAGGAGCAAAATACCTGATTTAAGACTTATAAAATTGGAGTAATCAAGCTACTATGTTATTGGTGGAAAGAGAGACAAATCGATGAAACAAAAAAAAGTTCATAAATCAACCCTGTGTGTGTGTGTGTGTAACTAACTTTTCACAAAAGTACAAGGGCTATTCAGTGGAGAAATGATAGTATATCAAGAAATCACAATAAAACATTTGGACCCATATGAATAAAAGGTCTTTGATCTAGACTTTGTATCTTATAAAAAAAAACTCAAAATGATCATACACATAAATATAAAGATAAAATTATAAAACTTGTAGAAGTAAACACAAACAAAAATCTCTTAGACCTTATGTTAGGCACAGATATTTTAGGTAAGCAAACAGAATATCCCTCTGTAGTACATAATTTATTTTAGTAAACATTTACTATATTGGATTTAAACAAAATTAAAGCTTTCACTCTCAGAAGGACATTGCTAGGGAATTGGTAGGACAAATCACAGCCTAAGAAAATCATTTTCAAATCATGTTTCATGAATAGGCCTGCATTCACAATACACAACATATTCCCAGATCTCATTCATAAGAAAATTAATAATTTAATATAACCAATATATTTGAACACAAAATTCATCAAACATATGCAGATGGCAAATAAAAACAAAAACAAATATTTTCAGCACCATTTCTCATATGCGAAATTCAAGTTAAAACCACAATGTGATATCTCTATGCACTTATTAAAATGACTTTTAATAGAAAGATGTTTGCAAATGTTAGACAGGATAAGAAGAATCCAGAATTCTCACAAGCTGGTGGTGGGAATGAAAAATAGTAAAAACTCTTTGGATATTAGTGTAGAAATTTCTTAAAAGATTAAATATACTCTGACTATATGATCTAACTATTCCATTCCAAGGTATTTACCTAAGAGTAATGAAAGCTTAAGTTTATATAAATATTTGAATACAAATATTCAAAAAACTTTATTTGTAATAGCCTCAATCTGGAAACAACTCAAATGTCTATAAAAAGGTGAAATTTTAAGTGAATATCTAAACAATGCAATATTATTCTGCAATAAAGAGGAATCAGCTATTGATACATGCTACAACTTAGATGAATCTCAAAATAATACTGAGTGAAAGAAACTAAGAAACCAAAAATAAAACCAAAGAAAAACAAACATTAAAAAACACCTATATACTGCATACCTGAATTTATGTTAAACTCTTAAAAGGTGGTAAGAGGTTGCCTGGTGAGTAAAGGGGTTGAGGGAGGAACATGAATGAAGCATTATAACAGGAAGCATTTAGTGTGTTCAGAATAATATTTATTATCTTGATTATGGTGATGGTTTCACCAGTGCATACAAATATCAAACATAAATTGTACACATTAAATGCACACATTTATTGCATGCCAATTATAAATTAATAAAGTTGTTTAGAATTTAAGAACGAAATATTTCTATTTCATTAAATCTTCATTCTATTATGAAAGTTATCAATTATTAGTTTAGCTAATTATAAAAAGCTTAAGTAAAATATTTGTGGCTCCTTTGCCTTTGGGAAGTGTTCGCATCTGGTTTTGGTGAGATGTATTCAAATGTCTATAGATTTTTAAAATAGTAGTAGAAAATTACCTTTAATTATTATTTGACAGAGTTAAAGATGATCTATAATGTGAAGTAACATAACCATGACTATTTATCCATCCAATCATCCATTCTTCCAGTTTATATTTTAATCAGCACAGGTCCTACAATTTATATTTCTTATTGGACAGAAAAGAGTAATGGAAATATGTCCTATTTTTTAGATAACATACTTCAGCAATGAAACAAAAACTTTCCAAAATTTCATAATGCTAAAATGCAATCCACATAAGTAGCACTGATTTTGAGCTAGAGTACAGGATGATTCATGTGACCCATGGCAACCAAAATCAGCAATGGAGATACTGCTTTCTCTTATTCAGAGCTTGCTTGACATCTTTGTTCCTTGGGCTGTGTATCAGGAGGTTCAACATGAGGATGATAGTGTCAAGGATGGATGCTACTTTGCTCCATGGTGAAGACGCAACTGGGTTGTTGATACATGAAGAAAACAGTACCAAAATACAAGCACACCTCAGTCAGGTTGGAGGCACACGTGGAGAAAGTTTTCTGGCATCCCTGTACCATATGAATCATCAGGGTGGTTGAGATGATGCAGACACATGAAACCAAGACAATCAAGAATGTTAATGACAATTATGGAGCCTCATAAACCAAGAAGAGCCAATTGGTTTATTTTATTTTATTTTTTAAAGATTTATTTATTTATTTATTTATTTATCCCCCCCTTGCTGCCTGTGCTTGCCCTGTCCATTCGCTGTGTGTTTCCTCCGTGTCTGCTCATCTCCCCCTTGCTGTGAGGTCCCGCTGCATCAGCCCACCGCGCCGCGTGGGCCGGCCTGCCCTCACAAGGAGGCCCCAGGAAGCAAACCCGGGGCCTCCCACATGGTAAACGGGGGCTCCATCGACTGAGCCACACCCACCTCCCAGCCAATTGGTTTATAAAGGTATTTTAACACGTAGGGACAAGGGGAGGCATCAAAGGAAAAATCATTGATCTCATTTGAGCCACAGAAGGACAACTTAAGGGTCATTGTTGTTTGAGTGATGGCATGCACTACACCCCACAAGTAGAACCACAACACAAAAAGTACACAGACATTGTGAGACATGCTAACAGAAAATAGCAGAGGTTTACATTTGGCAATGAAGTGGTCCTAGGCCAGAGCATACAGAAGGAAGTCCTCCCATGTACAGAAAAGAGACAAGAATAAAAACTAAGTAGCACCCCCACAAAAGGAAACTGTGTGGTATTCTTTCAAGAAGGTCAGCAGACCCCTGGGTGCAATTGTGAAAGAATAGCAGATGTTCAGGAAGAAATGGATTTGCAGGAAGGAATACATGGGAGTATATAGGTGGGTGTCAGTCATGATAATTTCAATCAGACCAAAGTTTCTAATCACTGCCAAGAGGTACAGGATCAAAAAGATGAAAAGCAGCATAATCTGCCTCCTTAGATCCCCTCTGAATCTAAGTAGAACAAACTGAGACAGGCGTAATATTTGCCATTTTTTAATTTGGCCGATCTTTTCTATCTGACTCCAGGGCCTATCTTGGCTCCCACATTGATGACTGTTGCCTTTGATCCATTAACTGAAATCTATATAGATGACAGTATATAAGGTCACATGAAGTTTTTACTTGGATTATTACCCTTTTCTGTAAAATGTTACCTGTCCCATTAGAATTCCACAAAAATCTGAGTTATCAGTCATGAAGTCTAATTCTTCTAGGTTAATATTGATGATTTTGGAAAGTGAGAAATAAAAGTGTATAGTTCTATCACTTTTTATATCTAGTTTGTGTAATAGAAGCCTTGAAATAGATGATTGCCTAGATGAATTCATTACTATATCATCTGATTTTCCTATCAGTTTTCCCAGAGTGTCATGAACTGATTCCTTATACCTGGAAGTAAGGTGGGAAAATTTAATGTAACATTATACATGGATGTCACAATAGTTAAAGTCTTTCTTTGTCATCAGAAAATGCTAACTCTTAAATTAGAGAATAGTTAAGGAAATGAGACTGTGGAAAATTAATGCGATATTATGGTGTATGCACTTAACTCTAAATCAAGAAATATATTTTGCACTCTTATTCTGCAAATAGCCCAATGAAAAAAGCTGAAAGTCCTTTGTAGTGATATTCGATAATGAAATGGATCCAGGAGATTTCCCATATCAGCCAGGGTAATCTTATTAAACATTTATGAAAATCATATGAAGAATTTGATATAATTGCTCTCATTTTAGAGAAGAAATATGAGACGGAGACAGTTTAATCAAGTTCACACAGTTATTAAATGGGGATTCCATGATTTGAACTGGTTAATTTGGCTACAGAGCCAATGTTATTATGCCTACTTATTAGATAAGTGAAAAAATATTTATATTTAAATATTGTTTTTTTAAAAGTGAAATTTAATAATTTTTCCTATCATACATGATAAACTCCTATTTTAATTTTGCCTCAGAGGTCCTCAACTAAAGACTTTTAATCTAATTCTTGTTGGAAAATTTCCTTTTAGACTCTTCTGATAAATAAACACATTCTCTGGATGATATACCACAGACAAGCAATAGAGCATTGTGATTAAATTCAGGGACTATGGTGCCAGAAGCTTTTGGTTCAAATACATTGGCTAAACATTTTGTGTTTCTGTATTTCAGAACCCAGAAAAAAATTAGGGATAATAAAAGTTATACTTGTTTGTGAGTATTAAAAATATTTTATAGATAAAAGCACAATGGAGAGTTTCTGGCATATCATAAGTATTGCCTCTAAAATATCACTAATTTTAGCATATATCATTACCCAATGGTATTTCAATAGAGATCTGCTGTCTTCACAAATTAGTTTGAGTTTATCAGTAAGTTGTGATTGATTTAGATTTCCACTCAATTAGTGTATAAATTAACTTAACTGAATAATTTACAGGGACTTTCCACAAATATTTTATTTTTTTCAATAAAATAAACCTCATCTAATTGTCCTGTGCCTTCCTTCTTTTCCTTGCTAACTTCCAGATGTTTAATCAATTCTACACTTAGAAATAACCACACAAAATTCCATAGAACATTGTATCCAGAAATGAGAATGAAGATAAAAACATAAACTGATAGAAAGCAACCCAGAATAACCCTTGCCATTGAATATAGTAGGAATAAAAGAGAACTTTAAATCAACTTTCTAATAGGCTCAATTATCTAAAGGAAACCATTGGTAAATAACTAAAAAAAAAAAAAACTGGAAAACTAATGCAAGAAATATTAGAATATGTATAAAGAAATAGAAGCCATGGGAATGAGACAAATAGAAATTCAGGGGCTCTAAAATGAATGAAATGAGAACACACAGTAGGGGTTCAACAGCAGACTTGAGCAGTAAGAACAAATCAATGAACTAGAAGAAAGGAAAACTGAAATTATCTTTATGAGGATCACAAATATAAAAGGAGTATGAAAATAACTGACATTAAGGGACCTGTGCAACATCATCAAGAGACCCAACATACATATTATGTGAATCCCAGAAGGAGATAAGAGATGTAAAGGAATAAGGGGAATATTTGAATAAATGGTAGACAAATTTTCAAAAATTTGAAGGAAAACCTATATCTACACATCCAAGAATCTTCACAAATTTTATATAAGAAAATTCAAATACATCCACAATGAGGCTCATTATATAGAAAAAGAAAAAAGAAAAAAAACTGACCAAAGTCAAAAATAGAGAATCTTTAAAAAATGAAAGTGGCTCATTACTTTCAAATGATACTATAGGACTAACAGCCAGTTTCAGATTGTAAATCATGGATATGGAATGGCAGTAAGATGACATACTTAGCTTGTTGAAAGGGAAAAAAAAAGGTCAAAGAAAATTTCTATATCTACCAAAGTCACCTTCCAATTTGAAGGGGAAATTAAGACATACCCAGGGAAAGAAAAGCTGAGGCCCTTCATTATTAGTAAATCTACCATGCAAAATGGTGAAAGGCATCCTACAGCTTGAAAAGGAAGGACATTAGATGGTAATGAAAAAAAAAAAGAAGAAGAAATAGACATTTTTGATAAAGATAAGCACAGAAGTAAATATAAAATATAAAAACCAGTATAATTGTTTTTTGGTTAATAAATCCAAATTTAATTTTCTGCATGTTTTAAAAAACAAATTCATAAATAATTATATGTACATGCTATTCAGAACCAAAGAATAAAGTTGTAACAACAACATAAAGGAGTTACTAGCTTTGCAAGAACAGAGTTTACTATGCTATAGAAATTAAACTGGCATTCAAACTGATTTTTTTAATAAATTTAGGTTAAGATTTTTGTCTCAATCCCCATTTTAACCACTTAGAAAATACCTAAAACATGAAAATTAAGTAAGAAGGGAATAAAAACCAAACAGCATAGAAAGCAACTAAACGCAAAAGAAGGCAGTAGTGGATGAAGTGAAGGGCAAAACCGTATAATACATAAACGAATTTAATAGCAAATTGGCAGAAGTAAGTCCTTTCATATCAGAAATTATTTTAAATGTAAATATATTAAACTCTCCTTCAAAAGGCAAAGCTTGGCACAAGAGATAAAAACAAATTTTCTACTTGTATGCTGTCTCCAAGGGAGTCACTTTATGTCAAGCCATTGATAGATGTACAGTGAAAGGATGAAAAACTTCCATTTACCTGGTTACCAAAAGAGAAATGGGGTGGGTACCTTAATATCATACAAAATAAGCTAAGTCAAAACTGTTATGAGTTCTCTTCTCTCCCAGAAAAATAGCGAAAGAAAATATAGAAATGGTGTGGAAAAATTCTACTGTGGTTCTGGACACCAGAGGAAGGCTGGACACTGCCCAGAAGAGAGGGGCAAAGGAAAAGAATCATGATGGCAAAAGGATGAGTTAAAAGCTGCAGCTCCAGCTGTTGGCATCCTCCCTGACCCTGTAAACACATTTGAATTCTCAGGCCTGAGGGCCAGTTGCTACAGACAAATAGGGTCCCAGGGATCTACCTCTCCAGGAAATTGGAGAGAAAAGGTCCTAGCTTAAGGCTGACCCAGCTTTGAGAGGAAATTTGGTTTGCTGGGTCCAATAAGCTCTTCCAGAATGATTGGGGCCTCACCATTTTTTGCCTTGGGAGCCTGAATGGGACTAAAGAGATCTGACCCTCTCAATCTCCCTCTCTACTAACCAGGACTGGTTGTTGAGGATGTAGAACAGAGTGGAATTAATTCCTACTTGTGAAAATGGAGGGGGTTACCAACCAAGGTTGGAGTATTGCCTCTGAAAAATGATTGAATTACAAGGCTCTTAGCCTCCAGGCAGGATCCTCTTTCACATGATCCAGTCCAGGTTGGAGCAAACACACTCCAACCAGGCATTGAACTAAGAGGGTTGTCAAAAAGCACCTTTTCCTGATGCACCAGAGACACAAACAAGAGGAAACTAAAAGTCAAGAAGAGGGTTTTTCCATGCTTTACAGCCTCCCTCCCAAAGGCTTATGGAAGTGGGTCTGCAACAAATTACTGAGTCCAGGGCCCAGATTTGAGTAACTAACATGGACAATCCTGAAGAACCAGAACAAGTTGAACCAAGAGTCAAAGAACAGCAGTAACATACAAACTCCTGCCACTAAATCTCTATAAAAAAAAGAGAGAAATTGAGCATCTGAATAAACTCACCATCATAATCAGATGCCTAGACAGCAGCAAAAAATTACAAACCATACTAAGGAAAGGGAAGAAATGGCCCAAGCAAAGGAATATAACAAAGCCCCAAAGGAGACAAAGAGTTTGAGACAACTAAACAATGACAGTCACACAAATTTCCAAAATCAAATTAATGAGTAGAAAGACAATATGGCTAAAGAAATAAAGAACATCAAGAAAACACTGAGTGACCACAAAGAAGAATTTGAGAACCTAAACAGAAAAATAACAGAGTTCATAGGAATGAAATACATGATAGGTGAGATAAAAAACACATTAGAAGCATACATGGTCAGACTCAAAATGATAGAAAAAGAAATAAGTGATATAGGAAACAGAAGAGCTGAATTTGAAGAAAGAAAAGAACAGAGAGAAAAGTGAATGGAAAAAATGAGCAGGGGCTCAGGGAGTTAAATGATAACACAAAAGACAAAAACTTGCTTTTCATTGAACAGATATATGCACAACAATGTTCATGGCAACATTATTCACTATTGCCAAAATGTAGGAGCAACCCAAATGTCCATCAACACATGAATGGATAAGCAAATTGTAGTATATACATATAATGGAATATTACTCAGCTTTAAGAAGGAATGCAGTACTAACACATGAGACAATATGGATGAATCTAGAAAACTTCAGTTGAGTGAAGTAAGCCAGTCACTGAAGGACAAATATTACTTGACCTCACTGATATGACTTAAGCAAATTGAGCAGACTCACAGAGCTAGAGTCTGGATGATAGGTTTTCAGGAGACAGAAAGGGAGTAGAGTGTGGTGAGCCAATGCTCAATAGGGACAAAATTTGTGATAAGGTGGAAGGGGAAGTCAGGCAGTGGATAGGCATAAGAGTGGTGCAGGGATGTGAGGGGGGAAAGGGTGAGAGTGTTGAGTTGGACTATCCATGGAAATGAGGAGAGGGCTGGAAGAAGAAACATATGAACTCTGGGGATTTGTAGGTCTGTGGTTAAAATATAATGATGGAAATGTTCTTTTGGCAAATATGGCATGTGAGAGTTCCTGGTGAAAATTATCAGGGGTGGGGGATTATGGCCTCAGGTGCACCTAGGGCATGCTTTTATGGAATATCAAAACGTTCATCTTGTCATAGTGTTTTATCTTAGAGGTGGAGATACACACAATAAAAAAGAATATATTAAACTACTATTCAGGGGAGTTGTTATGTCTCAATTGAGGGACAATTCCTAATAAAAGAAAACAGACAACTATGTCAAGCCATCAATATTAATGCAAGTAACTATGAAACTTTTTCTTAAATTGAAACTTAGTGGTTACCTTACGTTTAAAGGGGAAGGGAAAGAAAGCATAGAATAGATGGCATATAGGGCAGTTTTAGGGCATTGGAATTGTTCTTCATGATCTTGCAATGACTGACACAGGCCATTATAATTTTTTTCAAAACTTATATATGTGTATGGTACAAAATGTAATCAATAATGTAAGCCTTTGACCACAGTTAGTAAGAATGTTTCAATATTTGTCTATCAATTGTAACAAATGTAACATACTCATGTAAGATGTTATCAATAGGGGAATATGTGAGAAGAGAAGGGAATGAAGTACAGAGGAATCTCTTATATTATCTATGTGACATTTCTGTAACTTAAAACTTCTTCAAAAATAAAGCAAAAAAAAAAAGACACTGGGGGACATAAAGAATTAATTGTCATTGTACATAAAAATATAACATAAATTATGGTGATAAAAGACAGAAATTCTTTTTTATTTTTATTATTTTAATTGTATTTTATATGTTTTTATTGTTTTATTATTTATTATTTTTATTCATTTGTTTTTTGGCTTAGTTATGGGGAGGTTTTGGAAGGCAGGGAGTTGGTGTTGGGGGGGTGTATGGAGAAACATGAACCTGGAAATTCCCTTTATAGAATATGAATAAGTACAAATGGTCATGGGGTGTTACCTCAGTGGGTGTAAACCAATATAATAACCAAAAGAATATTGAATTCCAATATTGGGTAGTCCTGCTATATTCTCTAATAGAGCACCAAGAATCCCTAGAATACATGGGTAGTGTCTAGCAAAGGAGGACAGACCAATACACCAGGTCCTTGACATTGATGTTTGCAGTTATGGACATTTTCCTTATAAAATTGAAATTTACCCTATAATTATATGTTACCTAAGTGTTTTACCCTAAAAGCCTCCTTGTTACTCAAATGTGACCTCTCTCTAAGCCAAACTCAGCAAATAAACTCACTACCTTCACCCTGGCTTGGGATATGAATCCCAGGGATTAGCTTCCCTAAAATCAAAAGATTATAACCAAGTGCCAAATAGTGATGCATTTGGAAAAAGACAGTGATCAAAATGGGTCAATATCATATACAGATATTTCATGGCTAAGAGATTCAAAGTGTGTCGGGATGTCATTCTATAGGATAAACTTATGCACGTCTCAGGAGGAGCTCATTGACTGCCACAGTGGACAGTGCCTCAAGCAAGGGTGCTTCTGTGGGATCTAGAGACATCTAGACACTAGAGACAGGGCAGACAATCTAAAAAATTAGGCACTCTGTCCATGGGCCTTGCATTGATATATATTTTCCCCAATGCAACACTTAGACTCTTTTAAATTTCCCTATACATGGCACTTCTGCCCCTTTTATTTGAACCTATAATTAACATAATAATCATTAAGTATATTTACCAGAGACTTAAATCTTTGGTCTGTTCATATGCTGGTTGAGTCCTGAATCTCAGTAGAGTTGCAACACCCACTCTTCAGTTCATCAGACTCACCCCGGACAACAAACAAAATGACCATGATGGACAATGCTCAACAACAACAACAACAACAAAACAAAAACACAGGATTTACACTGCAAGCAAGACAGTTCCATCTATCTGCCCTATTGAATCTAAGATCCCTCAATAAGAAGCAGAGTAGCCATCACCCTTCCAAAATCCTAAAGTTTGAGGAATGAATAAATGTAAGGGGCATATGGAAGGATGGACTAAATTAGACTTATTATTCTAGTAATGGAAAAAAATTTATCATTGATATAAAGGCAGTGGTCACCAGAAGTTCTGAGGGGAGGGAAAGGGAAAAATAGCTGTAACATGGGGCATTTTCAGGATATTGGATTTGTTCTGAATGACATTTCAATGACAGATACAGGCTCTTATACCTTTTGTCAATACCTATACAATTGCATGGGGCAAAGTGTAAACTGGAATGTAAACTGTAGTCCATGGTTAGTAGCAATGTTTCAATATGTGGTCATCAATTGTAACAAATATATCACACTAATCAAAGATATTGTTAATGGGGAAAGTTTGGGAGGGGAATCAATTACAGTATATTGGACACCCCTATATTTTTTATGCATCATTTATGTTATCTAAAGCTTATTTTAAAATTTTTAAAAAAATGAAAAATAAAAATTAAAAATTAAAAATAAATGTCTTTTCCAGAAGGAGAAGAGAAGAGAAAGGGGCAGAAAGAGTATTTGAGGAAACAGTGGCTGAAAATTTCACAACTCTCATGAAAGAAATGAACTTACATGTCCAAGAAGTGCAGCATACACCAATCAGAATAAATCTCAATAGACCTTCTCCAATACAAATACTACTCAGAATGGCAGATGTCAAAGATAATGAGAAAATTCTAAGAGCAGCAAAAGAGAGGCAAACCATCACATACAAGGGACACCCGGTAGATTTCTCAACAGAAACCAAGGAGGTGAGAGGACAGAGGTATGATACAGTTAGGATACTGAAAGAGAAAAACTGCCAGCCAAGAATTCTTAGTATGGCAAAATTGTCCTTGAAATATGAAAGTAAGCTTAAAATATTCATAAACAAACAGAAACTAAGGGAGTTCATTAAAAAAAAGAGTCTGCCTTTGCGGGAAATATTAAAGAAACTGACTACTTGAAAGAAAAAGGAGAGAGTGACAAGAATAGCAGAAACAATAACCAAAAGAATAAAAAGACCGACAAAAATAAGATATGACATATGAAATAAAAAGAATAAAATGGAAGAAGTAAGTAATGCATTTACAGAATATCATTGTATTTGAATGGCTTAAACTCCCCAAGCAAAAGATTTAGCCTGACAGAATGGATAAAAAACATGAACAATCCATATGCTACCTACAAGAGACTCACGTTAGATCAAGGGATAAAAACCAGTTGAAAGGGAAAGGATGGAAAAAGATATACCATGCAATCAATAACCAAAAAAGAGCAGGGTTGTTATACTAATATTGGACAAAACAGACTTTAAATACAAAAAATTATAAAGGATATTGAAGACCATTGTATATTAATAAAAGGGACAATCTACCAGAAAGATATAGCAGTCATAATTATCTATACACCTAACCAGGGTGCTCCAAAATACATGAAGCAAACTCTAGCAAAACTGAAGGCAGAAACAGACATCTTTACAATAATAGTTGGAGTGTTCAACCACACCTCACGTCATTAGATAGAACTAGACAGAAGATCAGCAAGGAAACAAAGAATTTCAATAATATGACAAATGAGCTAGACCTAACAGACATGTAAGGAATATTGCACCCAAACTCAGCAGGTTATACATTCTCCTCAAGTCTCACATATCTTTCTCCCGGGTAGATAAAATGTTTATCTCACAAAGCAGATCTCAATAAATCTAAAAGGACTGACATTATACAAAGCACCTCTCAAATCATAATGGAATGGAGCTGAAAATCAATAACAGATGGGAAAGAAGTAAATTTGCAAATGTATGGAGGCTGGATAACACACTCTTAATAATCAGTGGTTCAAAGAAAAAATTGTAAGTGGAAACAACAAATATATTGAGACAATGAAAATGAGAACACAATTTCTCAAACTTATGGGATACGGATAAGGCACTAGTGAGAGGGAAATTTTAGCCCTAAATGTCTTTATTAAAATGAAGAAAGAGCTAAAATCAAAAATCTAACTGGAAATCTAGAGAAACTGGAAAAAGAAGAGCAAACCAATCTCAAACCAAGGAAAAGGAAAGAAAAAGAATAAAGATTAAAGCAGAAATAAATGGAATTAAGAACAAAAAGCAATAGAGAAACAACAGAACCAGAAACTGGTTCTTAGAGAAAATAAGATTGAAGAACCCTTAGCTAGACTAACAAAGAAAAGATGAGAGAAGATGTAAAGAAACAAATTCAGAAATGAAAAGGGTGAAATTACAACTGACCACATAAAAATAAAAAGGATCATAAGAGGATATATGAGGAACTATATGCCAACAAACTAGACAACTTAGATGAAATGGATAAATTCCTAGAAATGCAAAAGAACCTACACTGACACACAAGAAATATAAGAACTTAATCACATTAAAAAAGATTGAATCCATCATCAAAAATCTCCCAACAAAGAAAATTCCAGGACCAGATGGCTTCACAGTTGAATTTTACCAAACATCTCAAGAACAATTAATGCAAATTCTGCTTAAACTCTTTCAAAAATAAAAGAGCAGGAAAAATTACCTAACACATTTTAGGAAGCCAGCATCACCCTAACACCAAAACCAGAATTAGATACTACAAGAAAAGGAAATTAAAAATCAATCCCTCTACTGCGAATATTCTCGCTGT